>JBBDGT010000456.1:75000-152500 GCA_037306005.1 Rhinophrynus dorsalis | reverse complement strand
GTGTGTGTGTGTGTGTGTGTGGTTGTATATGTATCTACAGTGAGGGAAAAAATTATTTGACAAAGAAATGATCAGTCTATAATTGTAATGGTAGGTTTATTTGATCAGTGAGAGACAAAATAACAACAGAAAAATCCAGAAAAATGCATTTCAAAACAGTTATAAATTGATTTGCATTTTACTGAGTGAAATAAGTATTTGACCCCCTATCAATCAGCAAGATTTCTGGCTCCCAGGTGTCTTTTATACAGGTAACAAGCTGAGATTAGGAGCACTCCCTTAAAGGGATTGCTTCTAATCTCAGCTTGTTACCTGTATAAAGGACACCTGTCCACAGAAGCAATCAATCAGATTCCAAACTCTCCACCGCGGCCAAGACCAAAGAGCTGTCCAAGGATGTCAGGGACAAGACTGTAGACCTACACAAGGCTGGAATGGGCTACAAGGCCATCGCCAAGCAGCTTGGTGAGAAGGTGACAACAGTTGGTACGATTATTCGCTAATGGAAGAAACACAAAATAACTGTCAATCTCCCTCGGTTTGGGGCTCCATGCAAGATCTCACCTCATGGAGTTTCAGTGATCATGAGAATGGTGAGGAATCAGCCCAGAACTACACGGGAGGATTTTGTCAATGATCTCAAGGCAGCTGGGACCATAGTCACCAAGAAAACAATTGGTAACACACTACGTCATGAAGGACTGAAATCCTGCACCACCCGCAAGGTCCCCCTGCTCAAAGAAGCACATGTACAGGCCCATCTGCAGTTAGCCAGTGAACATCTGAATGATTCAGAGGAGAACTGGGTGAAAGTGTTGTGGTCAGATGAGACCAAAATCGAGCTCTTTGGCATCAATTCAACTCGCCTTGTTTACAGGAGGAACACCATCCCCACCGTCAAACATGGAGGTGGAAACCTTATGCTTTGGGGGTGTTTTTCTGGTAAGAGGACAGGACAACTTCACAGCATCAAAGGGACGATGAACGGGGCCATGTACTGTCAAATCTTGGGTGAGAACCTCCTTCCCTCAGCCAGGGCATTGAAAATGGATTGTGGATGGGTATTCTAACATGACAATGACCCAAAACACACAGCCAAGGCAACAAAGGAGTGGCTCAAAAAGAAGCACATTAAGGTTCTGGAGTGGCCTAGCCAGTCTCCAGACCTTAATCCCATAGAAAATCTGTGGAGGGAGCTGAAGGTTCGAGTTGCCAACCGTCAGCCTCAAAACCTTAATGACTTTGAGAGGATCTGCAAAGAGGAGTGGGACAATATCCCTCCTGAGATGTGTGCAAACCTGGTGGCCAACTACAAGAAACGTCTGACCTCTGTGATTGCCAACAAGAGTTTTGCCACCAAGTACTAAGTCATGTTTTGCAAAGGGGTCAAATACTTATTTCACTCAGTAAAATGCAAATCAATTGATAACTTTTTTGAAATGTGTTTTTCTGGATTTTTTTGTTGTTATTCTGCTCTCACTGTTCAAATAAACCTACCATTAAAATTATAGACTGATCATTTCTTTGTCAGTGGGCAAATGTACAAAATCAGCAGGGGATCAAATAATTTTTTCCCTCACTGTATGTGTGTGTGTGAGTGAGTGTGTGTGCGTGTGTGTATGTGGTGTGTGTGTATGTGTATATGCATGGTTGTGTGTGTGCGTGTATGTATGTGTGTGTATATATGGATGCGTGTATGTGTATGTGTGTATATGTATCTATGTGTGTGTGAGTAAGTATGTGTGTATGTGTATGTATCTATGTGGTCTGTGTGTGTGTATGTATCTATGTGGTCTGTGTGTGTGTATGTATGTGTGTATTTATATATGTATGGGTCTGTGGGTGTACGTGTGTGTATGTGTATATGTATGGGTGTGTATGTGTGAGTGTATGTGTGTGTGTATGGGTGTGTGTATGAGTGTGTGTGTGTGTATGTGCGTGTTTATGTATGGGTGAGTGTGTGTGTGTGTATGAGCAACAAGAGAGTGATAGTGCAGGGATGGAGAATGCAGGTTAGACTACAAGATTGATCACATGAGTACAAGAAAGAATGCAAGAGATAGAACATGACTGTAAGAGAGAAAAAGAGAGAGAGAGAGAGAGCAACACAAATCAAAAGAGAGTGTAAGACAAAGAGAGCAAAGACACAGAAGAGAGCAAGTGAACCATGCACCGACCGACTGATAAAGATTTATTTGGTAAAAACCATCAATGTGAAATAAAATGTTGTCTGGTTCATCCTGATGGGTTTCCCCAAATAAATGTGTAGGAGTTGATGGGTGGCAGCTCTGTGTTTGTCTATTAGACGTGATGGGAGTGTGAGGGTCACTGCTGTCCTGGTACCCAACTCCACCAATGTTTTTATTGAGAGTGCAAGAGGAAGGGAGGGAGATAAAGAGGGAACGGGAGAGACAGCAAAACCAGACCACAAAAGAGAGCGCAAGAGGGAGAGCAATGGAGAAAAAAGATGATAGAGAGACAGGTATACAAGAGAGAGAGAGAGAGAGAACCAGACAAAATGCACGTGAGGGATAACAGGAAAGAGAGAACAAGCAAAAGTACACGAGAGATAATAAGACAGGAATTGAGAAACAGAGAGAGAGTGCGGGAAAGAGAGAATGAGGGAAAGAGAGAGAACAAGAGAGAGAGAGAGGGAATAGGGAATAAAAGAACATGATAAAGCAATAAAGAGACAGTGACAGAGAAAAGTAAGGACATGAGGGCTAGTAGCAGGTACAGAGAAACAGGGAGTGAAAGAAATTGAGAGAGCTAGATATTGGCAAATGAGAGGAAGGAAGAGAGATAATAGAAAGAGAGCAAGAGACAGAGAGCAAGAGAGAGTGAGGACACGAGAGAGCAAGAGACAGATAAAAAGCAAGAGTGAGTGAGGGAATGTGAGAGATCAAAAGACAAATAAAAGCGAGTCACTGTTGTAGGAATGCATGAATTCACCAGCGCATCTCGGTTGGCGTTAGCCTCTACGTCCTGTGGGTGATTTGAATGAACATCAAAATGAAGAGGGTGAAACATTGTGGCAGTTTGTAATACTTGCGTGGTTGTGTAGGGACACATTTTACAAGGACTTTAAGATAATGAGGGAAGTAAGGATATTGGTCTGTACTTTGAAAGCAAATTTGTATTGCTACTTGTGTGGATTGGTACAAACATAGCTCCAGTCATTTTCCAGACTTTGGGTATATAAACTGATGCCAAAGAAGAATTTATTAGGGATGGAATGGGATGGGGAGTAATCAACATACTACTAGTATTACTAATATTAATACTAGTATTAGCAACATTGAAGGTAGTTTGTCAGACGCATTTAATAATTTAATTTTTAGGAGGAGGTGGTCAGCAGGGATGGGAAGAAATTTGATTTTTTTTCCCACTCTGAAAATTCAGAAAATGTCCACCTACCTTGATATAGGACTGTTAGCAATCTTTTCAAGGCTTGCTTGCTATAGGCCTGCTAACAATGTTTTCAAGGCTTACTTGCTGTAGGTCTGATAATATTTTTTTCAAGTCTTACCTTGCCATATCAGGCAGAGCTTCCAATTTCTCTGTATTTATAATAATTTTTACAGAGGTTACCCAATGCATAAGCTGCTGTTCTAAATTTTTTAAATTATTTTTGAATGTGTTATGAAAGTCCTGCCGTAGTGGCTAACCCTTCTATAAACGTCTTTCTTAACTTATAGGTGGCATAAGCTTGTTTACAAAAAAATCTTAATTCTTATAAAGCAGTGGTTCTCAACTCCGGTCCTCAGGACCCACTAACAGGCCAGGATGTGATGATTTCCTTGTTAGAGCACAGGTGAGTTAACCAATGTGAATGAGCCTCTGATCACATGATTTCCTTGTTAGAGCACAGGTGAGTTAATCAGTGTGAATGAGCCTCTGATCACATGATTTCCTTGTTAGAGCACAGGTGAGTTAATCAGTGTGAATGAGCCTCTGATCACATGATTTCCTTGTTAGAGCACAGGTGAGTTAATCAATGTGAATGAGCCTCTGATCACATGATTTCCTTGTTAGAGCACAGGTGAGTTAATCAATGTGAATGAGCCTCTGATCACATGATTTCTTGTTAGAGCACAGGTGAGTTAATCAATGTGAATGAGCTTCTGATCACATGATTTCCTTGTTAGAGCACAGGTGAGTTAATCAATGTGAATGAGCCTCTGACCACATGATTTCCTTGTTAGATCACAGGTGAGTTAATCAATGTGAATGAGCCTCTGATCACATGATTTCCTTGTTAGTGCACATGTGAGTTATCAATGTGAATGAGCCTCTGATCACATGATTTCCTTGTTAGAACACAGGTGAGTTAATGTGAATGAGCCTCTGATCACATGATTTCCTTGTTAGAACACAGGTGAGTTAATCAGTGTGAATGAGCCTCTGATCACATGATTTCCTTGTTAGTGCACATGTGAGTTATCAGTGTGAATGAGCCTCTGATCACATGATTTCCTTGTTAGTGCACATGTGAGTTATCAATGTGAATGAGCCTCTGATCACATGATTTCCTTGTTAGAACACAGGTGAGTTAATGTGAATGAGCCTCTGATCACATGATTTCCTTGTTAGAACACAGGTGAGTTAATCAATGTGAATGAGCCTCTGATCACATGATTTCCTTGTTAGAACACAGGTGAGTTAATCAATGTGAATGAGCCTCTGATCACCACACCTGTGCTCTAGCAGAGATATCCCTAAGTCTTGGCCTGTTAGTGGGTCCTGAGGACCGGAGTCGAGAACCACTGTTATAAAGGCTTATCTAGTAAGTTTCAGCTCAAGAGCACACCTGTCCTTGTCCCTTCACCACCATGCTGTAGGCCTGTTAATAATTTTAAAAAGGCATACCACCTGTGTATGTCACATAAGTATGGCTAGACTGTATTGCTATCTGAATGGAAACACATATCTCTATTACTCTAGATAGTGTAATTTGAAAATTATATTCATGAACATGAATGGCGATGACATTAAATTATGATCTTAACATAAAAATTAAGATGATGTTATCCAGGACGTACTTGAAAATGAGAGAAATCTCAATGTATTCTTCGGGGTAAAACATTTTCTAAATACAAAAAAAATCAAAGGTTGAATTTAAGAGGATGGATGTTGAGGATGGTGAATAATATTAACAATAATATAATCATGATGATGAGGAGAAGGAAAATTAAAGAATGCTAGTCATATTATGTATGATTCCAATATAACCTTGCATTATTATTTGTTAATCATTCATCAATGTTCATAGTATTGGTCCCAACTGTGCAAATCCTTCCTCAATGCTGCTGTTTCTACATCTGCTTTACGCTTCTCTGCTATATGCTACATGGACGGGATACAAATTATCAGGATAGACTAAGGTATCTGAACATGTATAGCTTAGAGGAGAGAAGAGAGAGAGGGGATATGACAGACACATTCACATACATGAAGGGATTCAACACAGTGCAGGAGGGAAGTACATTTCATAGGAGTAAAAATGTCAGGACAAGAGGCCATAGTCTAAAACTAGAGGGACACAGATTTAGATGTAATGTAAGAAAGTTTTACTTCACAGAGAGGATGGTAGAAAAGTGTAATATCCTACCATCAGAAGTGGTAGAGGTTAATACAGTGAGGGGATGTAAACATGCATGAGATAGGTATAAGGTTGTCCTAAACTTAAGACAAGACCAAGGACTAAATAAAGTTTGAGGTTTTACAGTAGAAAAGGCTTGATGGCCGAATGGTTTTTATCTGTTGTCATATTCTAAATATATTTCAATACTCGGATGTTATTAAATGCTGCTTCATTTAAAAAAAAAAAAAACATCTACTGACAATGCTGGATAAACATGTCCTTTGGCCGTTAATGATATAACCAGCTGCACTAAAAATCAGCTCAGACAGTACGCACCAGTGCTGGTCACACACACTGTTTTGTTTGCATGTACTCTAGTGTGTCATCATTGTGGCCTAGCATATCTACTCTGCAGGTATCCTGTAACCATCTCTCATGCAGCGCGGCCAGTCCTTGGAGCTAAACGTGGTCATGTGCAGCAGTTATCAACCCATATTCTGAGAGCTAGTGCCATAGAGACGTGCCAGTGCCACCACCACCACCAATGTTAGACTACCACCCACAAGACACATGAATTACTATATGTGATGATGTCAAGTGTTCTGCAAATTATGTTGTTGATGTTGCTGATGCTGAAGGTATAATCATGCTGCTTACTTCTGTCTCATTATGCCTGATAGCAGTTTTTTTGCCTCTACGTTTCTCTCTCATCCTCCACAATGCAACCTCCACCCGAGCTATATGGATGTCTTTACATGCTTTCACAGAATCCAGTTCCTTATTGTTCTGCTAGTCATGATTTGGCACAAATTCATATATTATATTTGTGATGGATACCTGTACTCAGACTGAGTAGCTCCGCCAAAACTGTGCTTCCTTAACCCAGGACAGTCAGGATCTCCTCCAGTCAGGAACCAGGATCAAATCGCCATTCACCCAGTCACTTAGGCAAGACTCGGTGTACTCTGGATACAGCAAGCTTTACCTCAAGCATCAGACAACACCAGTGTCTTGGGGTTAGAATAACAACTGACTTTATTGGAACAAACCACACATATTTATACACAAAACCTACATTGAAATACATGGGCAGGCAGGATACAATAGGTGACTCACAAGGATAATACAATCACAACATACAAGACAAAGGACCAACCACAGAAGGTCCCAGCAAATACAATAACACAGACATGATTGCATTACTACACAAGAAGCTAGCAACAAATGGTACAACACTATACAAAGGGTCAGACGTGATTAGGTTAGCACACCACAGGGGATCTCAGTACAGTTCTCAGACCTACAATGACTGGTGTGGCTACAATACACACAGAGCTTGGGTGAGGGTGAACAATGAAACAAAAGGTTTGAGGGACTGCAGTATACATTTGCAGCATCCTTGACCAAACTCAAATAATTATCCCTTACTGCCCATTTCCTTGGAAGCAAGCCAGCAGTCTATGGTTGTTAGTCTTTTGGGTAGAAATAGTCTGAA
Source organism: Rhinophrynus dorsalis (assembly GCA_037306005.1). Lineage (NCBI taxonomy): Eukaryota > Metazoa > Chordata > Amphibia > Anura > Rhinophrynidae > Rhinophrynus > Rhinophrynus dorsalis. The sequence continues at coordinate 145,421 of JBBDGT010000456.1, read as the reverse complement.
GACATGAGATCCCATATATCTAACACACCAATATCTCCCATAGTCGCCACAGTTCTGTCACAATATTGTATCTTTAAAACATGGGTCCAGCAGTGTAGCAAGAACATATTTCTGATTGCTTTTAATGGAGACTATTTGAGGACCCTACTTAAAGCATGCTAACATGTCCCTCACTAGCTGGTTCATGTCTGTGTTGTAAGAATCAAAGGTAATTTTTTCCACAATAAATATAAGAGTAAATACACTTATTCCAACACCTACATGACTAACAAGTGAAGTGGTCTCCTGAAAAGGCTTCAGCAGCTCCCATAATTCGCACATTAACTGCCACTGACCAGATGACAAAGAAGCCCTCTCAAAAGCCTTCTGTAATGCTTGACTAAGTAGTAACTGGTATAATACTGAGTGGTCTGCTAGTAGCTGGGAAGCATTGGTTGGGGAGCGTTGGTAGTTCTGTATGTACCCTTGCTGCGGCAGAGCCAGAGTTAAAGGTGCAGACCACAGAGTTTGATAGTTGGATGGGTACACCCAGCCACTACTGGAGGCAAACCACAAACAAAGTCTATAATAGGTGATAAGCCCAAATCAGGAACTGGAGTAGATAGGAAGCTGTAGTTGGATAAAAAGAGTCCTAGTTGTAGACAGGTTGAGGTCAGATGGCGGAGAGTCTGAGAAACAGAGTTTGTCGTAGTCGAGCTGATGTCGTGTACCGGAACATCAAAGAGGCAGGGTTAGCCGAGGACAGGTCAAGGTCGGTTATTGGAGTGTGGGATATGCAGGGCTGATTGTAATCGAGCTGATGTCGATAGCCAGAAGGTCAAAGAGGCAGGATTAGTTGTAAAAAAAAAGCCAAGGTTGGGTACCGGAGAGTTGCTGAAGCTGGATAGTCATGGACAAGCCCAGGTCAAATACCAGAGAGTCATAGAAGCTGGATAGTAGTGGACAAAGCCGAGGTCAGTTACAGGAGAGTTGTAGAAGCTGTATAGTCGTGGACAAGCCTAGGTCAAATACTGGAGAATCATAGAAGCTGGATAGTAGTGGACAAAGCTGAGGTCAGTTACCAGAGAGTCGTAGAAGTTGTATGGTTGTGGACAAAACCGAGATCGGGTACCAGAGAATTGTTGGAGATAGATAGTTGTGGACAAAGCTGAGGTTGGTTATCAGGGAGTCATAGGAGCTGGTCAGTCATGGACAGGCTGTGGTCAGGTACCAGAGTCATAGAATCAAGACAGAAGGGCAAGACAAAGTAAGGGCTAAGACCATCCAAGGTCAAAATGCTGGAACAACTTCAGGAACAAACAGCAAACCAGAAATAGCTCCAAGAATGTGCATCTACCTGCACGGAAGCCAAGTAGATAAATGCAAACCAGCCAATCAGAAGGTTCAGACATGGAGGCACAAAAGAAAAGCAAAGGCACGGATGTGATACCTCCTGATTGTATATTCATTAATGCCCTTTTTCTGCTCATACAAATGTTCCTGTATGTATAATGTGGAATTCCACCTGGTAGGGACCTCCATTTTAGCTAGTTGTGGGGCAGGGGGTTATACTTTTATATGGAATGTAACGCATTGTGAGAACTGCTGGACCAGCTAAAATGTGCATAGAGTTTGTGGGCAATATTTATCATTTCTTAAAGGGCAATGGATTTTAAGAGGAATCGGGTAACTGGGTGAAGCAGGGTACAGGCATCATATCTCCTATTCTCAAGGCAACGATTATTTTGGACCCATTGTCAATAGACACATGTGTGGGGTATAAGCCATTTGTCTATGACCTGCTGCAGTTTCTTTAAGACACCTACAACTTTGCAGGTTTGTCTCTCAAACCTCTTCATGCATAAAGTGGGATGACAATAGTATGGACTACCCTTCTTCTGGCCTTTCTGTCACGGTTCCCCAGAGATGCTCAGGAGTCAGTACGGTCTAGTAAAATGCAATTTATTAAATAACAATAAAGACAGCAAACAATGGTAATAAGGCAGGAGCAAGCAGATGGTCACAGCCAGCAAGCGCTACTATCAGGAATAGTAGACTGCCAAGACTGACCACACTGCTGGAGACTAGGCCGAAGCCACTGGTAGTCTCAGCTGGAACCAGGAGCTGGAACAGGAATGGAACAGGAGCAGGAACCGGAACACAAAGTCATGATCCGATGAGCGAGGAATACACCTGACTCACGCCTGCAGTCAGTATAACGAAAGCGGAAACCTGACTCACGCCTGCAGTCAGTATAGACCTAGTCTACCAGAGCCCCAGGTCCGAACCAGATTGGGTGTCTTCTAGGTACAGGGGACAAACAAGAAAATTGTCAGACAGAGCCACAGGTCAGCACCAGAAGGGGGAATCAGACAAGCCAGGTCATACACAGTTCAGGTAGTCAGCCAGAGCCACCGGTCTGCAGCAGATTGGGTGTCTACTATACACAAGGAGTGGGCAGGAGAATAGTCAGACAGAGCCACAGGTCAGCACCAGATTGGATAGTCAGACAAGCCGTGTCATACACAGTTCAGGTAGTCAGCCAGAGCCACAGGTCCATACCAGATTGGGTGTCCACTATACAATGAGAGCAGGCAAAAGAGTAGTCAGACAGAGCCACAGGTCAGCACCAGATTGGATGGTCAGACAAGCCAGGTCATACACAGAGCCCAAACTAAACAGAACTGTTTGTATAACAATGCAAGGGCAACTGTGTCAGGACTCAGACTGCCCTTTAAACCCCTCCTCAGGAAGTAGGTAGGAGGGGCAGGCTCAGAGGAAGGAAGTAGGTAGGAGGAGAATACAGGAAGCATGGCATAAAATAGAGGCCTGCTACACTCTGAAGCCTCGAGCATGCAGATGACGCCTGTAATGATGCAGAGTGTCGCTGAAGCGGCAGTGCTGGAACCAAGGTAAGCTGTGACACTTTACTACTAGTGCCAGAGCCAGAAGTAACATTGGCAGTGACCTGCTACTACTCTTGCATGCTGCTGCCACTGATGAAAAAGATACCCAGTGAGCAGTGACAGTCATATACTCAGTACTCTGGCCACCTGTCCACAGATGTGTGATCACGTGAACTTTGCATTGCACAACAGCATTAGGAGACTTGAGTGTTATTGTAACTGAGGAGACATTTGTCCCAGTCTATGAGATATCTACATCACTATGATTAATTGCATCTTGGACCAATGAAATTGTAGGAGTGCTTCCCCTGCTGCCAGTCTTAACACCTCTGACGTTGTACCGGTGCATCTCCCAATCAGACCTGGGGTTGTGCTTCAGGTAGTATCTCAATGAGGATGTGCCTAGATAGGATACTACTTTTCCAGTGCTGACATGTTTTTTTCCACAAGCATGTTTAGGTTTTGAATGGTGAATGAAGTATCTCAATACTGGAGATAGAGTCATAGAAACAGATTATGACAACAGAAAATGATCATCTGGTCCATCCAGTCTGTCCCCATTTCATTATCTAATTAAAATACACAATCTTACACACTTATGTCTGTCACTGGCATTTGTCTCAGTATTTGTCTGTGGGAAAGTTGTTCATGAGTCGATAAATCTAATTGTGTATAAATTGAGTCCCACAACTCGGGACTTGGTATAGAAAGAGCATAAAAGGGGGAAAAGGGAAAACGGAAAGGGGAAGGTGAGAGAGCATAGTCAAGTAGGGAGAGTAGGCTATCCCAGACCACAGAGAGAACCTACATGGCTGAAAACCGGTAACAGGACACCAGGGGACCAGGGACTGGTCCCGGGCCAGGGCCCATGAGCTCCTCACAGATCCAGAAGCAATTATAGATTAAAGGGATAGTAATACTTCGTTTTATCTTTATTTTATTTTGTAGGCATTAAAAAAACATGAAGGACGATATAAGTCTTATCTCTCAAACCTTTATGGTTTGAGAGATATTCACGAGAAAAGTTTCCCCTCCCGCCCCTTTTACCTAGTGTCTCAATACTGGAGATAGAGTCATAGAAACAGATTATGACAACAGAAAATGATCATCTGGTCCATCCAGTCTGTCCCCATTTCATTATCTAATTAAAATACACAATCTTACACACTTATGTCTGTCACTGGTATTTGTCTCAGTATTTGTCTGTGGGAAAGTTGTTCATGAGTCGATAATTCTATCTGTAAAGTAGAACTTACACACATTGTGTCTGAATTTTCTTCTTTTGATCATAACCTTTTGTCCTAGTATTCCTCTCCTTCTGAAAAATTCTTCCCCTGAACTATATTAAACCCCTTAATATATTCAAAGATTCCTATCATATCTCTCCTCCTTTTTTTCCAAGCTATAGATATTAAGTTCTTTAAGTCTATTGTGGTGCCCTGTGTCATGAAGACTCTATACAAATTTGGCAACTGTTCTTTGAACCAATTTATTAATGTCCTTTTGGAGATGTGGTCTCTAGAACTGTACACATTGCAGGTGAGGCCTTATCAGTGATCTACAGGGCTTTATTAGTACCTCTCTCTTCCTGCTACTAATGCCTCTTCCTATAGAACCAAGAACCCTGTTTGGTCTTCCCCCTGCTTTACTGCATTGTTGGCCTACCCTCAAGTCTTCTGAAATAATTATTCCTCAGATTTCTCTTCAGCACAGTACCATTAAGCCTGTATTCCACCAATTCGCCCTACATGCATTATCTTGCCCTTTTCAGCATTAAACATTAGATCCCATAGATACCGTAGATGTCCATTCCTCCAGTTTTCCTAAATCCTGCATTTATGTTATCTCTCCTGGTGAATCAACTCAGTGGCAGATGTCTGTATCATCTGAAAAAAGGCACACCGTACATTAAATACCACAAGTAATATCACTAATGAAGATTCATGTATTTAGAAAATGTTTTACAATGAATAAAAAGTGACATATTCAAACAATTGAAATTGTCTATGTATATAAAAGAGAAAACCTGAGTCTCCGGCCACACACTCCCAGGGGCGGCAGTAAGGAGGACATATTCAAATCTCTTCAATACTGTCTGACATGGAGATACATAGGGGTGTGATTTTCACAGGAGTAGGTAGGGGCAGTGAAAATCTCTGCAAGGAGTTGTGCCCGCCCTCAACATCTGTGCTAAGAAAACAAAAAACATGACTGAATAAACACAGTAAATTTAACAACACTCCGCATGCACTACTCACCCTACTCACCCTACACTAAATGGCTCTTGCCCAAATCACTCTCTCTGTAACATGCCTGATGCCCCCTCTTGCCATACACTGTGTTACGCTGTCCACAGCAACACACAGCAGCAGCAGCACACAAATGTTGCAACTGTTGGGATGCTGCACAATGTCATGGAGACCTGGATTCAATTTATACTTATTTGTAATGCAATAATACTTTAGTTCCCTCCTTACAAGGGCCTATAGCTGTGTAACAGTGCAGGACAGAGAGGCACCATCGGGGGGAAGAATCCATTGTAGGCTAGCACATTTGGTAGACATAAAGATAGTCATGTTCTTTAAAGTACACCCCATAGTTGTTACCGTGTGGAGTGATGGTTGTCTGACTGAAAGTAATGTCTGATCTATATGTCTGCCTGTCACATTTACTCTCAGTTGTAGCTTATGTGAGCAATCTCCTGCTTGTCTCAGTCTGTGTCATCAATAAGTCAATTTTGTTTTTTAACTCTCCGTTTGTCAGTGTCACTATCTGTGTCACTGTCTTAAAATTTTAGGCAAACTCTGAGCACCTGCAAGCAACTCAACGTCTCTTTATTTGGCTGTCTACCTCTACACTAGTAGCTAGTTAGTGTCAACATTCTCTTTATCTCCAAAGGACTGCAATGTTAGTTTATACAGAACTGGATAGATCTGGGCCAGCCTTCAATATCACCCAACAGCTTGCAATAAAAGAATAAAGGACACAGCAGCCGGTGCAGCACACCCTCCCCACACCTCATTATATACTTGTCCCTCTTCTTCTTGTGGATGAGAGTGGGCATAAGTAAAACAGTATGACAAGTTGTGCCCCCTATTTGTCTTGTGTTGAAAGTATGATGTATTGTTTGCTTATGTAGAATCAGTCACTCAGCTTCAGAAGAGTCTCAGCCATTATCAGACACATTTTTTTAACTCTCCCTTCACTCCCATACCCAGAGAACTTTTGAAAATGGCCACCACCAACACTCTGTTTGCCTGTCTGCTTACACTAGTATCCAAAACACAACTGCTTTCTCCCTCTCTTTCGCTCCCTCTCTCCCCCAAGCACACTCTGACAACATGCAGAACTCACCTTTCATACTCACAAGATGGAATACATATGTTTATGTGTGGGGTGATACAGTATTATCATTTATTGCAATGCCTTGAGAAAGCTGGAAAAAAAAGGTGGAAACTGACACTTTTTCAGGATTTTTTCTGAATAGTGGGAACTATCGTTTTTGCATGTTTCTCAAAACTTTTTCCCCCTTTGGTAGTGGACAGGTATATCACTAGCAGGTACTGGAGTGAATATGTATACAGAAGTATTGCTGGAACAGTGGGAAGGGGCATAATTACTTTTGAATTGTGTGACCAGGGAGGTGGCACATCCAAAGAAGCAGGTGTTGAATGCACTAGCTATTGATATGAAATATTGTTCTGTCTATTATTATAGCTGAAGAGTGAGAATGGTTAGAAGGTTGTAGATATTTTAAATACCCTTCCAGAAGTTGATAGGTTTCACATATTACTTGGTAAAATATTGGGCTTTGGTTAGTTTTGTTTGCTTTATTTCACAATTCTCTGTAGACAGTGTGACCATACGAGGAGCCAGTTTCTTTACATTTTGTCCATAAGACATTCCTAAGGTGGCTGTCACGGTTGCAAGCAAGACAAGAGTCAGACAGTATAGTAAAATTCACCTTTATTAACATAAGTGTAATATAAATATCGTATACTGGATGGAGCAGAGGGCAGACAAGAGACAGGTACTCTATCAGCAATAGTAGTATTTCTCCAGATCCAAGAATTGCAGAGACTAAGCCAAAGCCAATGTAAGTCTCTAAGGTCAGAGAGGAAGAGTAGGCCAGAGGGTCTCTCCTGTAGATTGCAATCGGAAAGACGAATGACTCATGTCTGCAGTCAGTTAGGAGAAGGCCGTAGCCTAAAGGTGAGGAAAGCAAAGAACCCACTCACTCACATCTGCAGTCAGTTAGGAGAAGGCCGTAGCCTAAAGGTGAGGTAACCAAAGAACCCACTGACTCATGCTTGCATCAGTAGGGCCAGTGTCTACCAGAGCCACAGGTCTGCACCAGATTGGGTGTCTGCTACAAGGGATGCAAGAGAGAAGTCAGACAGAGCCACAGGTCTGCACCAGATTGGGTGTCTGCTACAAGGGTAATGCAAGAGAGTAGTCAGACAGAACCACGGGTCAGCACCAGGATGGATGGTTAGACAAGCCTAGGTCATACACGGAGCAGATAGTCAGCCAGAGCCACAGGTCTGCACCAGATTGGGTGTCCACTACAAGGGGTCAGACAAGAGAGCAGTCAGACAGAGCCACAGGTCAGCACCAGGATGGATGGTCAGACAAGCCTAGGTCATACACAGAGCTGGTAGTCAGCCAGAGCCACTGGTCTGCATCAGATTGGGTGTCCGCTACAAGGGTAATGCAAGAAAGTAGTCAGACAGAGTATCACGGTTCCCGTGATCTACTCTGTCACTCTTTGTTGTGGTGCGCTCCCATTGGCTGAGCTTTGTTTGGCCCGCCAGTGTGGCCTTCTTAATCCGGGCCTCTGGTACCTGTCAGATGCCCTTTTGTGGTGTTTCTGTACCAGTGCTACTGTGTTGCTGTGTTCCTGCGTTCCTGTGTACCGACTTGACCCGTCTGACTACTCTCATTGGTTCTTGCTCCGTGATTCGACCCGGCCTGGCTGACATTCCTGGTCCGTGATCTGACCCGGCTTGTCTGACGTTCCTGCTCCGTGATTTGACCCGGCCTGGCTGACGTTCCTGCTCCGTGACCTGACCCGGCTATCCTGACGACCCTGCTTGTGTTCCAGCCGTGATCCTGATCCTGTGTCGCTTGGGCAACATTCTGACTTCCGCTATGCTGATATAGGGCAAACTGAGTTGTTGCCTCCAATTCACTGGGCCTTCCCATTAACTCTTGCAGAGCACTGTTGCCTCCGTTACACTGAGCCCTCCGTTAACACTTGAAGAGCACTGTTGCCTCCGTTACACTGAGCCTTCCATTGAGACTTCCGTTAACACATGCAGAGCACTGTTGCCTCCGTTAACCCTGAGCCTTCCGTTTACACTTGCAGAGCATTGTAGCCTCCGTTGCACAGAGACTTCTGTTAACACTTGCAGAGCATTGTGGCCTCCGTTAACACTGCGTCTCCGTTAACCCTTGCTATTCACAGTGATTTAGTTACCACACCATCAGGTGCTATTGGGCGATCCCATCAGCTCTTACAGTGTACAACCTTTCCATTACAGCACCGGTCGGGTGCTATTCGCTCTAAACACCTCAGCTCTTGCAGTGTCTCCGTTACAGCACCGGCTGGGTGCTACTGGCTCTAATCCCTCAGCTCTTGCAGTGTGCATTGCCTCCATTACCGCACCAGTCGGGTGCTCACAGCTCAATGTGTGCTAGCTCTTGCAGAGTATTGTAGCCTCCGTTCCCTGCTCAGCACAAGTAGTAGTCTCAGTTCTGCCTTATTGACTGGTGGTCTTACATCTTGCACCACAGTCTCGCTCCTTTACCATCCACTGGGCATTGTCAAACACACCACAACAGAGACTGATTGCTTTTCATGAACTTTAACCCATGTTGTACTTGTAATGCCTGATTATGCCTGTCCTGTGACAGTATCTATTAATTTCCCTGTATACTGGGCCTGAGAGGGCGTCTGTACATGATTGTCATTTTCCTGTCATACTATATTGCCTGTAGTGGGCAGTCTTTCGTGTCTTTTAATAAAACTGTGTTTTATTCTAACCTACTGGTCTGAGTGACTTACAAAACCATTACATTACGAAAGGGCCATGACCTCAGACAGTAAAGGTGAAAGTAATACACAGAACATCCATTGGAGGGTGGATGTGCATGAGCAGCGCCTGGACCAGTTGGAACTGGCCTTGCAGACATTACTTGAGCGTACAGTACACCTTGACAAACCTAATCAGAATCCGGTGGTCCCCCCAGTCTCGACACCGGACAATCATTCCATGGGTCCTGCTGCACCAACCAGAGGCCTAACGGCGGCAGAGCCGTTACCATTGAGATATGATGGCGAACTTATCCTATGCAGGGGGTTTATTAATCAATTAGAGATATTCTTGGAACTGATGCCTCATGCTTTTCCTAACGACCGGAGCAAGGTCGGGTTCAAGATGTCCTTGTTAACGGGCAAAGCCCTGGCATGGGCTAATCCTCTGTGGGAAAATGCCAAACCCTTCACTCAGAATTTCAGTGAGTTCGTAAGAAAATTCCGCAGAGTGTTTGAGGTTCCTGGTAGAGCCGCCTCTGCTGCCAAAAGATTGATGGAAATACAACAGGGTGATCGTACCGTGGGTGATTATGCCATTGAATTTCGGACATTGGCAGCAGAGGTGGGATGGAATAATGAGGCGTTAGTGGCAGCTTTTGCCCAAGGGTTGACTGACCCCATCAAAGATGAAATAGCTGCCAGAGATGTATCCAGTGACTTGGACGAATACATTGATTATGTCATGCTTATTGACTCCCGTATTCGTGAAAGACGGCTGGCTAAAAGGGCAAGATCCAGAAGCTATGGGCATGGCAGTCTTTTGAACCCACCCTCTCCTCCCATTCCTCCTGACCATTCACCCGAGCCTAGTGAACCAATGCAGCTCGGGTTCACCAGACTCACTAAGGAGGAAAGGGCGCACCATAAGAGGCAGGGTTTATGCTTATATTGTGGTAAAGCTGGGCACTTTTTACGCATTTGTCCGGTACGGCCGGGAAAGGGACTCACCTAGAGTACCTTGGGGGACAGGCCCTAGGTGGCGTACAGCAGTCTCTAGATCCAAGTACACAGAAACCCACCATCCAGGTGGTATTTTCCTGGGCTGATCTGTCTGTGGAGGTGCTGGCCCTGGTAGATTCTGATGCAGCTGTTTACTTCATGGATTGTTCATTTGCCGAATTGCACAAAATTCCTTTGGTCAAAAGGGACACCCCCTTAGCCATTGAAGCCATTGACGGTAGACCTTTGGAACCTGCATTAATCACTATGGAAACGATTCCTACTATTATGTCTATTGGGGCCCTTCACAAGGAGGAATTATGTTTCCAAATAATTAATTCCCCTCATCATGTGGTCATTCTGGGGTTCCCATGGCTGCACTTGCATAATCCCCAGTTTGATTGGCAGAGATGTGAGGTCAGATCATGGTCCGAATACGGTACTGAGCACGGTTTGTCGCACCCTGTCAAGATTTTATGTACCTCTCCCTCTGCCAGCTGAATACTGTGCATTCAGTGATGTATTCAGTAAGGGAGAGGCTAGCGCATTGCCTCAGCACAGACCGTATAATTGTGCTATTGATTTGCCTCCGGGCGTGGTACCTCCCAGGGGTCGCACGTACCCATTGTCCTGCAATAAGAATAAGGCTATGGAGGACTACATTGAGGACGCCCACAAAAGAGGGATCATACACAAGTCTACTTCCCCAGCTGGTGCCGGTTTCTTTTTTGTGAAAAAGAAAAGTGGCGAACTAAGACCTTGCTTTGATTACCGTGGACTGAATAAGCTCATGTCTAAGAATGCCTACCCCATACCACTTATTACTGAGCTATTTGACAGGTTGAAGGGCTCTTCTATCTTCACGAAACTCGATCTGCGGGCCGCTTATAACCTGATCAGAATTAAGGCTGGGGATGAGTGGAAAACGGCATTTAATACTAGGTCTGGGCATTATGAATACCTAGTGATGCCATTTGGTCTATGTAATGCACCTGCGGTATTTCAAGAGTTTATCAACAACATCCTCCGTGACATGCTTCAGTCTTGTGTGGTCGTATACCTCGATGATATATTGATACATTCTGCCAACCTAACCCAGCACATAAAGGATGTGTCCGAGGTCTTGCTTCGCTTACGCAAAAATAAACTGTTCTGTAAATTAGAAAAATGCGAGTTTCACAGGTCCAAAGTGCCCTTCCTGGAGTTCGTGATCTCTAAAGATGGCATTGCCATGGACCAGGAGAAACTGGCAGCAGTCCTACAATGGCCACGTCCCAAAGGATTAAAAGCTATCCAACGCTTTTTGGGCTTTGCCAATTAATATAGGAAATTTATCCAGAACTTTTCTACGATCATTAAACCTCTGTCTGACCTTACGCATAAGGGAGCTAATCCCTCTCAATGGTCTGAGGCAGCTGAAAACGCTTTTGAGACATTGAAGTCTGCTTTTGCATCTGCTCCTGTACTGTCCCACCCCAGTCCTGCTCTGCCATTTACCTTGGAAGTCGATGCCTCCGAAATCGGGGTAGGGGCAGTACTTTCCCAGCGCCCTGATGGGGGTGGCACCCTGAGACCTTGTGGGTTCTTTTCTAAAAAACTCTCTAGTGCCCAAAGCCATTATGAAATTGGTGACAGAGAACTCCTGGCTATTATTCTCGCATTGAAAGAATGGCGTCACCTACTGGAGGGCACCAGAACCCCGGTGTTAATCCTAACCGACCATAAAAATTTGACTTATCTCTCTGAAGCGAAAAGTTTGTCCTCCCGCCAGGCTAGGTGGGCACTGTTTCTTTCCCGATTCAATTTTGTAGTATCCTACCTACCAGGCTCAAAGAACGTTAGGGCAGATGCCCTAGCCAGACAATTCGGGCCAGAAATTGAGAGGGATGAAGAACCCGTACCTATTATTCAGCCAGATCGTATCCTGGCTACTGTGCGTACTAGTATCACTTCGCCACTGGGAGAAGAGATTTTGGCATCTCAGACGAGGGCTCCCCCAGAAACCCCAGTTAGCAAGTGTTTTGTGGATGAGCCATTCTGTACCCGTCTACTTGAGACATACCACTCATCTAAGGCTGCTGGGCACATTGGGACGAATCAATTAATATGGTCTCTCAAACAAGTATTTTGGTGGCCCTCCCTTAGAGCCTATTGCTGTGCTTTCACTGCAGCCTGTGCCACCTGTGCTCGTGCCAAGACCCCCAGACACCTCCCAGTGGGCTTACTCCAACCTGTGGCTATTGGCGAATGCCCATGGTCCCACATATCTATTGATTTCCTGGGAGAATTGCCAGTGTGTAGGGGGTATACTTTTATCCTAATGGTGGTTGACAGGTTCTCCAAGATTGCTCATTTCGTGCCCCTCTCTGGCCTTCCTTCTGCCCAGAAATTGGCAATGGTTTTTGGCAGAGAAGTGTTTGCATGGGGTTCCCAGAGTGGTGGTGTCTGACCGAGGGAGCCAGTTCGTGTCCAGATTCTGGAGGGCATTCTGTAGCCAGATGGGCATTCAATTGTCCTTTTCCTCCGCCTACCATCCCCAGACCAATGGGGCTGCTGAGCGTGCCAATCAGTGACTGGAGCAGTTCCTGCGCTGCTTTGTGACCGATCATCATGACAATTGGGCTGACCTGTTGCCGTGGGCAGCGTTCGCCAGGAATTGTGCAATTAATTCATTGTCCAGGAGCTCCCCGTTTCTCATCAATTACAGGTTTCAGCTGTGCCTGCTCCCAGACTCATTTCAGTCGCAGCAGATTCCAGCTCTGGACGAGCATATTGAGCAGCTTCGCTCCACTTGGGCACAGGTTCAGATGACCCTCAGTCAGTCATTCCAATGACATCAGCGGCATGCCAATCACAGACGGCTGCCAGCGGTCTCCTTCAAGGTTGGGGACAGGGTATGGCTTTACTCCAGAAATCTTAATCTGCAAGTGCCATCTAATAAGTTGGCTCCCCGGTTCATTGGTCCGGTCAAAGTTATCCGTAAAGTTAACCCGGTCTCGTATGCATTGGAACTCCCAGCATCTATGCGCATACATAATGTGTTCCATGTGTCCCTATTGAAACCCTTGGTATGCAACCGCTATACTACCACTCCGGTGGTTCCTGGGCCGGTAGACGTTCAAGGCCAAGAGGAGTACGACGTTCAGAGTATTATTGATTCTAGAAGGTTTAGAGGGAAATTGCAATATTTGGTCCATTGGAAGGGCTATGGCCCTGAAGAACGTTCTTGGGTCGATCAAAAGGACTTTCATGCCCCTAGACTATTGTGCAGTTTCCACTCTAAATATCCTCAGAAGATAAGACCCTCTGCCAGGAGAGGGGGTCTTTGAGAGGGAGGTACTATCACGGTTCCCGTGATCTGCTCTGTCACTCTTTGTTGTGGTGCACTCCCATTGGCTGAGCTTTGTTTGGCCCGCCAGTGTGGCCTTCTTATTCCGGGCCTCTGGCACCTGTCAAGTGCCCTTTCGTGGTATTCCTGTACCAGTGCTACTGTGTTGCTGTGTTCCTGCGTTCCTGTGTACCGACTTGGCCCATCTGACTACTCTCATTGGTTCTTACTCCGTGATTCGACCCGGCCTGGCTGACGTTCCTGCTCCGTGATCTGACCCGGCTTGTTTGACGTTCCTGCTCCGTGATTTGACCCGGCCTGGCTGACGTTCCTGCTCGGTGACCTGACCCGGCTATCCTGACGACCCTGCTTGTGTTCCAGCCGTGATCCTGATCCTGTGTCGCTTGGGCTACATTCTGACTTCTGCTATGCTGATATAGGGCAAACTGAGTTGTTGCCTCCAATTCACTGGGCCTTCCCATTAATTCTTGCAGAGCACTGTTGCCTCCGTTACACTGAGCCCTCCATTAACACTTGCAGAGCACTGTTGCCTTTGTTACACTGAGCCTTCTGTTAACACTGGCAGAGCACTGTTGCCTCCGTTACACTGAGCCTTCCGTTAACACTTGCAGAGCACTGTTGCCTCCGTTAAACCTGAGCCTTCCGTTTACACTTGCAGAGCATTGTAGCCTCTGTTGCACAGAGCCTTCTGTTAACACTTACAGAGCATTGTGGCCTCCGTTAAACCTGCGTCTCCGTTAACCCTTGCTATTCACAGTGATTTAGTTACCGCACCGTCAGGTGCTATTGGGTGATCCCATCAGCTCTTGCAGTGTACAGCCTTCCCATTACTGCACCGGTCGGGTGCTATTGGCTCTTGTTCCATCAGCTCTTGCAGTGTACAGCCTTCCCATTACTGCACCGGTCGGGTGCTATTGGCTCTTGTTCCATCAGCTCTAGCAGTGTACAACCTTTCCATTACAGCACCGGTCGGGTGCTATTCGCTCTAAACACCTCAGCTCTTGCAGTGTCAGTGTCTCCGTTACTGCACTGGTTGGGTGCTACTGGCTCTAATCCCGCAGCTCTTGCAGTGTACATTGTCTCCGTTACCGCACCGGTCGGGTGCTCACGACTCAATGTGTGCTAGCTCTTGCAGAGTATTGTGGCCTCCGTTCCCTGCTCAGCACAAGTAGTAGTCTCAGTTCTGCCTTATTGACTGGTGCTCTTACATCTTGCACCACAGTCTCGCTCCTTTACCATCTACTGGGCATTGTCAAACACACCACAACAGAGACTGATTGCTTTTCATGAACTTTAACCCATGTTGTACTTGTAATGCCTGATTATGTCTGTCCTGTGACAGTATCTATTAATTTCCCTGTATACTGGGCCTGAGAGGGCATCTGTACATGATTGTCATTTTCCTGTCATACTATATTGACTGTAGTGGGCAATCTTTCGTGTCTTTTAATAAAACTGTGTTTTATTCTAACCTACTGGTCTGAGTGTCTTACAAAACCCTTACACTGAGCCACAGGTCAGCACCAGGATGGATGGTCAGACAAGCCATGGTCATACACGGAGCAGGTAGTCAGCCAGAGCCACAGGTCTGCACCAGATTGGGTCTCCACTACAAGGGATCAGACAAGAGAGTAGTCAGACAGAGTCACAGTTCAGCACCAGGATGGATGGTCGAACAAGCCAGATCATACACAAGGATCAGGATCAAGAAATAGAACTGTACTGAATATTAACGTAAGGGTAACTGGATGGAAATCCAGTTCCCTTAAATACAAGGTGCCAGGAAGTAGCTGGGAGAAGCAAGACCCAAAAGCAAGTATAAGAAGGAGTCTGCGTCAAGAACGTCTCCTCGCACCTGTAATTGATGCATCTCGCTGCGAGATGCGTCATACGTCTGCAATATCGCTGCGTCAATTGGAGCCACAGAAACATCTAGCACTGGGGCACGGATGCCCGTTATTGATGTTAATCGTGCCCAAGCCCAGTCCAACCAGCGATGTGTGGGATGACGAGGTCATTTAGAGCAGTACAACTTCAGCGCCAGCCGAGGAGGCGACGCTGGATCTAGGTAGGCTGTGACAGTGGCATATCTCAAGTAGGTCAGCTGAAACCCAGGGTAGATGGGTCCCCTTGCCCTGACCTTCCTTATTGGGGCATGGATATTATAGACCTGCAAGAACACTGAGCAAAACTAGTCAACTGCAGAGTCTAGGTCAGTTCTATACCACAGACAATTGCTTAGATCATTTCGGAAAGACTGGAGATTACATTTCTTAAAAAGATCCAATAACAAAAACTTTGACATATGACATGATTGCTTTATTTACTGAACACAGTACACTAGGGAGTGATCACTAAATACATCATAGTATGCCTAAATCCTGGATTCCACATGGACAGGCTGAAGGACCCAGTCCGGCAGAGTACAGCTGGATATTTTTATTTACATGAGAAGGGGGAATTGTATTAAGTTCAATGCCTTAACAATTAACAGAATTTACCATTTTTGGGGTCAACCAATTAACATTAGTCTCCAGAAATCCACAGCTCAGTTTTTGTTGTTTTGAATGGCAGTCTCACCGAGGAGGTCGGCTAAGTCTGAGATGAACTGTGCCAAGATGCCAGGTGGTAGGTAGATGCCAGCAAAAATGATTCTGAAAAGTTCCATTTTACCAGCTCTGTATTCATAGGTATCAAAGGAGCAAGAGTGGTTTCCAAACTTTATAGATACTTCTGTATCATCATTATGCCTCCTCCATTTCTTTTTTTTATTTTTGTTTCAAAAAAACTTTATTGTAGATACCAAAACATTACAAAAAAAAAGCTTACAAATATGTGGTAGTAAGGCACAGCTTAACAGCATCATGATAAAAGGAACATCATAGATTTATATGGATGAAATTACCTATCAGATCATAGAAGTAATCCGAACAACAGAGCAGATCCTAACAGTCGTACGTGAACAGGTCATCAGCAGTAGGTCAATAAACAATCATTAATTACCAATAAAGGTGACATCCGAAAGGAGGAAAAACTGAGACCTGAGATCTGTATTAATTGTGTATAAATTGAGTCCCACAACTCGGGACTTGGTATAGAAAGAGCATAAAAGGGGGAAAAGGGAAAAGAAAGAGGAAGAAAATGGAAAAAAAGATGAAGAGGAGGTGAAAAGGGAAAGGGGAAGGTGAGAGAGCATAGTCAAGTAGGGAGAGTAGGCTATCCCAGACCACAGAGAGAACCTACATGGCTGAAAACCGGTAACAGGGCACCAGGGGACCAGGGACTGGTCCCGGGCCAGGGCCCATGAGCTCCTCACAGATCCAGAAGCAATTATAGATTAAAGGGATAGTAATACTTCGTTTTATCTTTATTTTATTTTGTAGGCATTAAAAAAACATGAAGGACGATGTAAGTCTTATCTCTCAAACCTTTATGGTTTGAGAGATATTCACAAGCAAAGTTTCCCCTCCCGTCCCTTTTACCTAGTGTAAGTCATCTCTTCTCAGATGTGGAATCCAGTCCATAGACCAGACAGATAACAGCAGGGGACAATCTTCTTCCTATGAGAACAATGACAGCCCTGCCCCCTTTGACAAGTTTTTCAGGTTTTTCCCTTATCTTAATTGAAGATTGTCCCTCTCTGCAGTCTACCTGGGCACCTCCCTTCTGATCTGGCTGAGCAGTGTTACATCAGTAAAAGGCGTGGGAGGGAGATACTTTGTCATTGAATTACTTTTGAACTACAACTCTGACAGAATTGAAATAACACTCTCCAAAGTCCAGATACTATGATGATTAATTAGAGTTGCTTTTATTATGAAACTATACTATCCCTTTAAGTAAGCGGAATATGGTCATTCCTCAATCTGATAAAGGCAGCCCACCCGGACGTATTTCTCACATGGATTCCATACACTATGAAAACATTCCCAGGATTTAGTTGCCTTAACGTGAAATCTCTGGGCTGAGTAATGTGCCTGGACCTTCATCATCAAGATGGGGGGAGCTTGCAGCATACCTCCCAACATTTCAAATTGCCAAAGAGGGACACTTGTATTTTAGGGGGTGTTGCCGGGGACGTGGCTGGTAGGCGGGGCACTACCAAGAATTTTTAGGCTATTTCATGACCTATTAACTCCTCCTTGTGTGACCTAATAAATGACTTATAACAATCCCAAAGTATTTTATTTATACAGACTAATTTATAAACACAAATACTGACGTTTATACAAACAATAATGTGAGTTTTATTGCTGTAGAGCAGTATGATACACTTATATATACACCTCACCAGTCTGATCTCCTAAAAAGAGGGACATCAGGGTGGGAAAGAGGGACAGAGGGATTTGGGCCTAAAAGAGGGACTGTCCCTCCTAAAGAGGGACACTTGGGAGGTATGTTGCAGACTTCCATAAGAGAGGGATCAAGGATTTATCAGCATTCATTAACGTTAGAAACAGTGGTGCAAAGGGGGAAGCAACGCCCTATCTCCGGGTGCATAATAAGCGAAAAGTAAAGACAGGGGGTCGGGGATTATAGGAACCCCCTCCTTTTTTTAAAGCACAGGTATCCTTGAATGGCAATAGAGGTATCTGGTATTTTTGGACTCAGCCAGGTTACGGTTAGTATAAGAATGTTTTATTGTATACATAACACCATGTTTTTAATTCACCCATGCTAGGCAGTATACTGTTGATGCTGAAATGGACAAAAGAAAATCCTTTTTAAACCCACTTAATGCCCGCCGAACTTTTTTTTTCATTTTGTAAAACGATTTCCGGGACGTCCTCGGGCGGTAAGGGGTTAAATAAAATGTGAAGTTGCCTTTTGTTACAGTTTAAAGGAGCAGTAAACTTTTATGAAAATATACATATTGTATGGATTTTCCTATCGAGTAAAATAAGGGTACTCCCACTGCCGAGAGATTTATATTTCCAGAGTTATTACGGTTTAAACACGTTTTTTTACATTAGCAGTGCCCTCTAGTGGTCAAATTCTAATTAGATTTCCTGTTAGATTCTAATGGAAAGTCAGAAAAGTCAGAAACATACAGTTCTCCATAGAATGTGATAGAAACTGCTGAGTCACTTCCTGTCAGTTAGAACTATCAGGAAGTAAAACACAGTAAATTCACTTCCTGTCAGTTACATCTATCAGGAAGTAAACACAGTAAATTCACTTCCTGTCAGTTAGAACTATCAGAAAGTAAACACAGGAAATTCACTTCCTGTCAGTTAGAACTATCAGGAAGTAAACACAGTAAATCCACTTCCTGTCAGTTAGAACTATCAGGAAGTAAACATAGTAAATTCACTTCCTGATCATTTAAACTGCTATAAATTTTGAATAAAACATCTGACAACGATGGGAGTGACCTTGTTTTATTCAGCAGGAAATGCTCTATAAAATATGTGTTTTCATAAAAAAAAGTTTACTGCTCCTTTAAACGCCAAGGTTAGACTCCACATCATTTTCCCTAGAAAGTAATAAAATGAACAGCTATTTAGTGAACTGCCTGTCTTGAGCATAGAGTGATAGGTTTATTTATTGAGGCTTGGTGAGATTGTCTTTACCACTCTCCATCAGCACTCAGATGGTAGTGGACATGTATGCAGAAGTCCATAATGGATTAGTTTGTTATGGTGTGAGTGAGGTCTGTGACTGTGTGGATACGGGGGAAACTGTGTTATAAGTGGATGAGATAATGTAAATAGAATTACTATGCCAATGTGATATACTCTCCAGTTTCTATGTTATTCTGTGCAAGACCTATACTTATGTACAGTACCACAGAGGGAAATTGACTAAGGTGAGATGTACTAAGGTGTGATAAAGAGGAGATAACTTCTCCAGTGAGATAAACTCTACAGTCCCTATGTTATTATATGGGAGAGATTTAGTTATAGATTACAGGGGAGATGTACTAAGGTGTGATAAAGAGGAGATAACGTCTCCAGTGAGATAAACTCTCCAGTTCCTATGTTATTCTGTGGGAGAGATTTAGTTATAGACTACAGGGGAGATGTACTAAGTTGAGATAAAGAGGAGATAACTTCTCCAGTGAGACAAACTCTCCAGTTCCTATGTTATTCTATGGGAGAGATTTAGTTATAGACTACAGGGGAGATGTACTAAGGTGTGATAAAGAGGAGATAACTTCTCCAGTGAGATAAACTCCCCAGTTCCCATGTTATTCTATGGGAGATCTTTAGTTATAGACTACAGGGAGAGATGTACTAAGGTGTGATAAAGAGGAGATAACTTCTCCAGTGTGATAAACTCTCCAGTTCCTATGTTATTCTATGGGTGATCTTTAGTTATAGACTACAGGGGAGATGTACTAAGGTGTGATAAAGAGGAGATAACTTCTCCAGTGAGATAAACTCTCCAGTTCCTATGTTATTCTATAGGAGAGATTTAGTTATAGACTACAGGGGAGATGTACTAAGGTGTGATAAAGAGGAGATAACTTCTCCAGTGAGATAAACTCTCCAGTTCCTATGTTATTATGTGGGAGATCTTTAGTTATAGACTACAGGGGAGATGTACTAAGGTGTGATAAAGAGGAGATCACTTCCCCAGTGAGATAAATTCTCCAGTCCCTATGTTACTCTATGGGAGATATTTAGTTATAGACTACAGGGGAGATGTACTAAGGTGTGATAAAGAGGCGATCACTTCCCCAGTGAGATAAACTCTCCATTTCCTATGTTATTCTATGGGAGATCTTTAGTTATAGACTACAGGGAGAGATGTACTAAGGTGTGATAAAGAGGAGATAACTTCTCCAGTGAGATAAAATCTCCAGTTCCTATGTTATTCTATCAGAGAGATTTAGTTATAGACTACAGGGGGAGATGTACTAAGGTGTGATAAAGAGGAGATAACTTCTCCAGTGAGATAAACTCTCCAGTTTCTATGTTATTTATGGGAGAGATTTAGTTATAGACTACAGGGGAGATGTACTAAGGTGTGATAAAGAGGAAATAACTTCTCATGTGAGATAAACTCTCCAGTTCCTATGTTATTCTATGGGAGAGATTTAGTTATAGACTACAGGGGGAGATGTACTAAGGTGTGATAAAGAGGAGATAACTTCTCCAGTGAGATAAACTCTCCAGTTCCTATGTTATTCTATGGGAGAGATTTAGTTATAGACTACAGGGGAGATGTACTAAGGAGTGATAAAGAGGAGATCATTTCTCCAGTGAGATAAACTCTCCAGTTCCTATGTTATTCTATGGGAGAGATTTAGTTATAGACTACAGGGGAGATGTACTAAGGTGTGATAAAGAGGAGATAACTTCTCCAGTGAGATAAACTCTCCAGTTCCTATGTTATTCTATGGGAGAGATTTAGTTATAGACTACAGGGGAGATGTACTAAGGTGTGATAAAGAGGAGATAACTTCTCATGTGAGATAAACTCTCCAGATCCTATGTTATTCTATGGGAGAACTTTAGTTATAGACTACAGGGGGAGATGTACTAAGGTGTGATAAAGAGGAGATAACTTCTCCAGTGAGATAAACTCTCCAGTTCCTATGCTATTCTATGGGAGAGATTTAGTTATAGACTACAGGGGAGATGTACTAAGGTGTGATAAAGAGGAGATAACTTCTCCAGTGAGATAAACTCTCCAGTTCCTATGTTATTCTATGGGAGAGATTTAGTTATAGACTACAGGGGAGATGTACTAAGGTGTGATAAAGAGGAGATAACTTCTCATGTGAGATAAACTCTCCAGTTCCTATGTTATTCTATGGGAGAGATTTAGTTATAGACTACAGGAGGAGATGTACTAAGGTGTGATAAAGAGGAGATAACTTCTCCAGTGAGATAAACTCTCCAGTTCCTATGTTATTCTATGGGAGAGATTTAGTTATAGACTACAGGGGAGATGTACTAAGGAGTGATAAAGAGGAGATAATTTCTCCAGTGAGATAAACTCTCCAGTTCCTATGTTATTCTATGGGAGAGATTTAGTTATAGACTACAGGGGAGATGTACTAAGGTGTGATAAAGAGGAGATAACTTCTCCAGTGAGATAAACTCTCCAGTTCCTATGTTATTCTATGGGAGAGATTTAGTTATAGACTACAGGGGAGATGTACTAAGGTGTGATAAAGAGGAGATAACTTCTCCAGTGAGATAAACTCTCCAGTTCCTATGTTATTCTATGGGAGAGATTTAGTTATAGACTACAGGGGAGATGTACTAAGGTGTGATAAAGAGGAGATAACTTCTCCAGTGTGATAAACTCTCCAGTTCCTATGTTATTCTATGGGAGAGCTTTAGTTATAGACTACAGGGGAGATGTACTAAGGTGTGATAAAGAGGAGATAACTTCTCATGTGAGATAAACTCTCCAGTTCCTATGTTATTCTATGGGAGAGATTTAGTTATAGACTACAGGGGGAGATGTACTAAGGTGTGATAAAGGGGAGATAACTTCTCCAGTGAGATAAACTCTCCAGTTCCTATGTTATTCTATGGGAGATCTTTAGTTATATACTACGGGGGAGATGTACTAAGGTGTGATAAAGAGGAGATAACTTCTCCAGTGAGATAAACACTCCAGTTCCTATGTTATTCTATGGGAGATATTTAGTTATAGACTACAGGGGAGATGTACTAAGGTGTGATTAAGGGGAGATAACTTCTCCAGTGAGATAAACTCTCCAGTTCCTATGTTATTCTATGGGAGATCTTTAGTTATAGACTACAGGGGAGATGTACTAAGGTGTGATAAAGAGGAGATAACTTCTCCAGTGAGATAAACAATCCAGTTCCTATGTTATTCTATGGTAGATATTTAGTTATAGACTACAGGAGAGATGTACTAAGGTGTGATAAAGAAGAGATAACCTCTCCAGTGAGATAAACTCTCCAGTTCTTATGTTATTCTATGGGAGATCTTTAGTTATAGACTACAGGGGAGATGTACTAAGGTGTGATAAAGAGGACATAACTTCTCCAGTGAGATAAACTCTCCAGTTCCTATGTTATTCTATGGGAGATCTTTAGTTATATACTACGGGGGAGATGTACTAAGGTGTGATAAAGAGGAGATAACTTCTCCAGTGAGATAAACACTCCAGTTCCTATGTTATTCTATGGGAGAGATTTAGATATAGACTACAGGGGAGATGTACTAAGGTGTGATAAAGAGGAGATAACTTCTCCAGTGAGATAAACACTCCAGTTCCTATGTTATTCTATGGGAGAGATTTAGATATAGACTACAGGGGAGATGTACTAAGGTGTGATAAAGAGGAAATAACTTCTCATGTGAGATAAACTCTCCAGTTCCTATGTTATCCTATGGGAGAGATTTAGTTATAGATACAGAGGGAGATGTACTAAGGTGTGATAAAGAGGAGATAACTTCTCCTGTGAGATAAACTCTCCAGTTCCTATGTTATTCTATGGGAGAGATTTAGTTATAGACTACAGGGGAGATGCACTAAGGTGTGATAAAGAGGAGATAACTTATATTTAAATAAATACATAATTATAATTATATATAATAAATAATATAGATAAACTCTCTATTTTCTATGCTATTGTATGGGAGAGCTTAAGTTACAGTTTACTAACTCTTCTCTCTAATGACTACCCCAGGAAATACCTATGGCATCCAAAGGGTTAAATATTAACTAAACGTGTTTCCCTTGCAGCTGAAAATAATTTACTGAATCACATGCAGCTTCGCCCAATTTTCTGATTTCATGTAGCTTCATTGAATGTTGTGCTCTGACACCTAGGTTCACACAAAGCTACGTTTTCTCACTTGTCTTCACACAGTGCTAAGTCTTCAGACAGTGATGCATTTTAACTTATATTGTCAGACAATAATGCAGTTTCACACCTGACTTCCTAAAATATAGCCTTTTCACAACCATCTTCACACAATGCTGAGTTTTCAAACTGAACTTCACACAGTGAGGTGCGGAGGGTCCAAAATGTGTTGTATAACTGTCCAGCTTATTTTCCTAAGATTGTGGGGTAATCCAGGAAGATACATACTTTGTCCTGTTGACAAATAGACCCTATATCTGACTATCAAATGTGAGACTTTCCTGCTCACTAACATGGAAATAGAATGAAATTAATGTCCCCTCCATAAATGCCCACAAGAGGGAGCCTCTAGGCTACTGACACAGTAAATGTAGAAGTGGTTTTGTTTATTTTAAAGAATTGCAAGCTGTCGATAAGTTGAAACAGGCAATTTTCTATAAAATAAATTGTGTTTGAGAAATTAACCTTTATATTTAGGTGCCACTGAAATGCCAATTCCCTGCACAGTACACTAATTATTTCCATTTGAGACTAAACTTACCACTCTCTGTACTATTAGAGTTGCCCCTGTCTGTGGGCTCTGCCAAGATTCATTCATAGCACTGTATCTTTTAATATCGGTCCAGCACAGAAACTAATTAGCATAGAGTGCCAGACTGTGTCATCAGCAAATTACGGCTGATTTCTAAAGAAAAAATGTTTATATTACAAACAAGAGGCTATCACAACATATAGGTAGTTCTTACTTCTTTAACCCCTTAAGGACTACGTGACGTGGTATGACCGTCACGGTCCTTATACCCTTAAGGACCAGTGATTGTCATAGCACGTCACCTACTTTTTACTTACAGCGCTCTACCGGGAACGTTGTAAGTAAAAACGGGGCCTAAAATTGATCACTCCAAGACTGGAGCGATCTCTCTTAGGCCTCAAAGCGGCTTGCTGGTACGCGTAACAGGTCAAGTGTACCGGCGTGTCGGCAAGGATCAAAGCGGCCCTTAAGGGAAGGTAACTTCCTTGGACCGCTGGTCCTTAAGGGGTTAATATCTACTAATCTTATCTTAATGTGGCAAGGCCACGTCAGATAATATAAATGAACCCCGAGGATGGAATAGGGTTGCCACCCAGCCGGTATTTTACCGGCAGGCAGGTAAAAATTGGCTTCTGTCCAATGTTAAGTCTACGGAGGGAATGCCATGGCCGGTATTTTTTTGAAGAAAAGGTGGCAACCCTAGGATGGAACCTAGAATGCATCTGTCCGAACCAAGCAGAAAATGTCATACCTCAACTCCAGACCGTCTTGGCATTTCAGATTTTCCTCCTCAAATGTTCGCGGCGGCTTGGCGTCCTCTACCTACATGTTTGTTAGACCTTCCTAGTACCTGCTTCGGCACGCAGCGTCATTATGGCGACATGCGCGTGCAACCTCTTTCCAGCGATGTGGACACACATCGTCATTCTGGTGATGCGGAAGTGCAGCAACGTTTCAGCAACGCAGTCACATTACAACATTTCAGCAACATGCAGGGTCGACGCAGTGACATCACCACTGTGAGACTATTTAAAGGGATAGTAATGTTTCATAATAAAAGCAGCTTTAATTAATCATCATAGTGTTTGGACTTTGGAGAGTGTTATTTCAATTCTGTCAGAGTTGTAGTTCAAGAGTAATTCAATGACAAAGTATCTCCCTCCCACGCCTTTTACTGATGTAACACTGTTCAGCCAGATCAGAAGGGAGGTGCCCAGGTAGATTGCAGAGAGGGACAATCTTCAATTAAGATAAGGGAAAAACCTGAAAAACTTGTCAAGGTGGGCAGGGCTTTCATTGTTCTCATAGGAAGAAGATTGTCCCCTTCTGTTATCTGTCTGGTCTATGGACTGCATTCCACATCTGAGAAGAGATGGCTTACACTAGGTAAAAGGGGCGGGAGGGGAAACTTTGCTTGTGAATATCTCTCAAACCATAAAGGTCTGAGAGATAAGACTTATATCATTCTTCATGTTTTTTTAATGCCTACAAAATAAAATAAAGATAAAACAAAGTATTACTATCCCTTTAAACCTGGCAAACCTTTTGTCCTGTGCTTAGTTGTTGCTCAGCTTCTGGATACCCCTGATTGAGATTTACTGTCTGAACGTCTGGATTGGATCTTGAACTGCCTAACCGTTTCTGAACCTTTTGCTGCCTGTCCTGACTTCTACTTGGCCATCGAGTCTGAACCTACACTACATGCCCTGACCTTAGGCCTGTCCATCAGTCAGAAACGTATTCTCTCTATTCCTGCTCTTGGGCTTCTATTCCTTTACCTAATCCAGCAGTTACTGGATACCCTTATGATAGAAATGTAATAAGTTCTAATAACATACATAGTAACATAGTAACATAGTAGATAAGGCTGAAAAAAGACATGCGTCCATCAAGTCCAGCCCATGCCAATAACACCCCTGTTGATCCAGAGGAAGGCAAAAAAAAAGCCCTCTGGAGCAATTTCCAATGCAGGTGTGTGTGTGAGTGTGTGTGTGTGTGAGTGTGTCAAATAGTTCCCCGGATCAATATCTTATTTGCTTTGAAGCCATCTGTCATAACTGTCAATATTGTTCTGTGATAGATAGGCATCCATTGCTTTTTTGAATGCAGTTGCATTATCTGCAAGCACAACATCCCGAGGCAAAGAATTCCATAGCCTTACTGCCCTTACTGTAAAGAATCCCTGCCTTTGTTGTAGTTGAATGCACCTTTCCTCTAGTCTTAATGGATGACCTCTTATATATACAGCATATATAGTAGAAATAAATTGAATGGGATAGAAAGTAATTGGTATCGCAGGTCTTGATAATTGTAATATCAATGAAGAAAACTGAGTAGGAAACATAAGAAGCACAAATCGTGGCAAAAGCACAAACAGAGCTAAAATACTGTCTAAGAGTAGTAGTTTTTTGGAATACAATCGCAATAAAAGAAATAATTGTTGCCTTCACATTTTGCCCATCTTGGGCTTTATGTGCGTAAATGGTCCCTTCCTGGTACAACCAAAGAACTGTGTCCCTGTAGACCCTCGATGTCTCGATGGATGATCCGTTATAATCCAAATTGATGTTGCTGATGGCACTGATGTCATGGGTTCAAGAACAAGAACTGGACCAGTACTGAAGGTAACACAATCGTTATTAAGATACACAACGTACAGAACAAACAATACAGCAAGTACACCATACAATATAGAAGATGTCAGGAAGGATAGTGCTGCTATAATGGTACTGATGGAGTCCCAGAAGGCAAGTGGAGAGAAACAGCCTCAGTCCCCACCTGTGGATGTACCACAGGTCTACAACTGTATATGCAACGCAGCGGAGTAGGGTACTGCGCTGCAGTTCCTCACCTGTATAGACAATGTACCGGAGAAGGGAAGGGCTACAGGTCTGCACCTGTAAGGACAATGTACCGTAGATGGCAACTGGTACAGGTCCGCACCTGTAAGGACAATGTACCGTAGATGGCAACTGGTACAGGTCCGCACCTGTAAGGACAATGTACCGTAGATGGCAACTGGTACAGGTCCGCATCTGTAAGGACAATGTACCGTAGATGGCAACTGGTACAGGTCCGCATCTGTAAGGACAATGTACCGTAGATGGCAACTGGTACAGGTCCGCATCTGTAAGGACAATGTACCGTAGATGGCAACTGGTACAGGTCCGCATCTGTAAGGACAATGTACCGTAGATGGCAACTGGTACAGGTCCGCACCTGTATAGCACAGTATAATAACTGACACCAGGAGAAGTCTGCCAGAGCCACCACTGGCACCCAATAAGTTATCCACTGCACCAGATTGGTTATCGGACTAGCCAGGGTCATACACAGAGCGGGTAGTCGGACAGAGCCACAGGTCAGCACCAGGACGGATAGTCAGCCAGGCCAAAGGTCATGCACGGAGGAGTTAGTCTACCAGAGCCACAGGTGCACACCAGAAGGAATGTCAGCCAAGTCAGGGTCATACACAGAGTGGGAAGTCAGACAAACCAATGACTGGCACCAGGACGGGTAGTCAGACAAACTAGGTCAAGCACCAAAACACAAGCCAACTGCACTGGCCACCACGCAAGGGTGACTGAGCATAGTGTCCAGGCAGTATTTGAGGAAAAGGGCCAGGAAGAGGAGGAGTCACAAAAAGGTGCTCTGTACCTTTAAATGGAGAGCATGTCCATGCCTTGGATGTGCGCCCATAATCACACAGACCCGTGCCGGAAGCAGCCCAGAGCGAGCCGCCAGCACATGCGGCTCGACCTCCAACTACAGTACGGCTGAAGCCGCCGGGCAAGACAGCGCTGGAGCCACTAGACAAATCTGCGGCTGGGGACGCCGGATCAAGCTGCGGCTGGAGCTGCTGACCGAAGCCACGGTCAGCTCGAGCAGCCACTGCCAGGTATTATGACAACTGATTGTATGAAGGACAAGATGCTCAAGAGCCTGTACCATAGGTTGTGGCAAAAAAAGTTTACAGTCCAATAGACTCAAGTCCTTATGGAAGGCACCGGAATAGCTCCGTTGTGCATCGTGGATGTAGGCCAACGCTGTTGTCGGTAGAGGAGAACGACTGGCAATGTGAAGGTTGCGGGAACCTCACACGGGGCATAGGAGGGACCTATGTGTGTGGAAGCAACAGTGGAGAACTCTACTCGTATCTTGGAGATACAACTCCACTTCCTTAGGGGTGCTATAGAAGATAGAAAAGAACAGGACCAGAAGTCCAGATGGAGAAGACCAGTTCAATACCGTATAGACTGATGTGCGATTGTTTAGATCATAAAGGGAATAATCAAAGACAAAATAATACAACAACTTTATTAGTGATTGATACTCAAAAATGTGTTAAAACAATGTCAACTATCAATACTGTTTATTATACAGTTAAATAGGCAGACGGATCCTTAGTCACAAAAGGAAGTGACGGTTTTACAATTATTTAATAAACAGTATTGATAGCTGACATTGTTTTAAGTAATTTTTGAGTATCAATCACTAAGTTATTTTGTTGTATTAGTTGCATAGAAACATAGAATTTGACGGCAGATAAGAACCATTCGGCCCATCTGTAAAAACCTCAAACCTTATTTGTTCCTTGGTCTTTTCTTAAGTTAAGGACAGCCTTATGCCTATCCCATGCCTGGTTAAATTCTGTCACTGTATTAACCTCTACCACTTCTGCTGGTAGGCTATTCCACTTTTCTACTACCCTCTCAGTGAAGTAAAACTTTGTTACATTACATCTAAACCTGTGTCCCTCTAGTTTTAGACTATGGCCTCTTATCCTAACATTTTTACTCCTGTGAAATGTACTTCACTCGTGCACTTTGTTGAATCCCTTAATGTATGTGAATGTGTCTATCATATCCCCTCTCTCTCTTCTCTCCTCCAAGCTATACATGATCAGATCCTATAGTCTGTCCTGATATTTATTTTCATGTAAACCAGTCACCATTTTAGTAGCCCTTCTCTGAATTCTCTCTAGAGTATCTATATCCTTCTGGAGATGGGGTCTCCGGTACTGTACACAATAATCTAGTGTATCTATATCCTTCTGGAGATGGGGTCTCCAGTACTGTACACAATACTCTAGTGTATCTATATCCTTCTGGAGATGGGGTCTCCAGTACTGTACACAATACTCTATAGTATATATATCCTTCTGGAGATGAGGTCTCCGGTACTGTACACAATACTGTATAGTATCTATATCCTTCTGGAGATGAGGTCTCCAGTACTGTACACAATACTCTAGAGTATCTATATCCTTCTGGAGATGGGGTCTCCGGTACTGTACACAATACTCTATAGTATCTCTATCCTTCTGGAGATGGGGTCTCCAGTACTGTACACAATACTGTAGAGTATCTATATCCTTCTGGAGATGGGGTCTCCGGTACTGTACACAATACTCTATAGTATCTATATCCTTCTGGAGATGGGGTCTCCGGTACTGTACACAATACTCTAGAGTATTGATATATCCTTCTGGAGATGGGGTCTCCGGTACTGTACACAATACTCTAGAGTATCTATATCCTTCTGGAGATGGGGTCTCCAGTACTGTACACAATACTCTATAGTATCTATATCCTTCTGGAGATGGGGGTCTCCAGTACTGTACACAATACTCTAGGTCTCCAGTACTGTACACAATACTCTAGGTGAGTTCTAAGTAAAGATCTGTAGAGTGACATGACCACTTCCCTTTTTCTGCTACCAATGCCCCTAGATATACAACCCAGCACCCTGCTTACATTCCCCACTGCTTTGTTACATAGCCTGCCCACCTTTAAAGGGATAGTAATACTTCGTTTTAACTTTATTTTATTTTGTAGGCATTAAAAAAACACGAAGAATGATATAAGTCTTATCTCTCAAACCTTTATGGTTTATGAGATATTCACAAGCAAAGTTTCCCCTCCCGCCCCTTTTACCTAGTGTAAGCCATCTCTTCTCAGATGTGGAATCCAGTCCATAGACCAGACAGATAACAGCAGGGGACAATCTTCTTCCTATGAGAACAATGAAAGCCCTTCCCCCCTTGACAAGTTTTTCAGGTTTTTCCCTCATCTTAATTGAAGATTGTCCCTCTCTGCAGTCTACCTGGGCACCTCCCTTCTGATCTGGTTGAACAGGAGGAGGAAACTTTGTTTGTGAATATCTCTTAAACCATAAAGGTTTGAGATATAAGACTTATATCGTTCTTCATGTTTTTTTAATGCCTTCAAAATAAAATAAAGTTAAAACGAAGTATTACTATCCCTTTAAGTCATTAGAAATAATTACTCCCAAATTCCTTTCTTCTGTTGTCTCTGAAAGCACAGTACCCTTAATACTATATTCTGCCTCTGGATTTTTATGTCCCAAGTGCATTACTTTACATTTATCAACATTAAACTGCATCTGCCACACTCTTGTCCATTCTTCTAATTTACCTAAATAATTCGCCATTTGGCTTATTCCCCCAGGAATGTCTACCCTGTTGCAGATCTTTGTATCATCTGCAAAATGGCATACCTTACCTTGAATACCTTTTGCAATTTCACTAATAAAATAATAAAAAGATAAAAAATAAATAAAAGTTGGTCTTTAGTGTCAGAACAGTACCTCCTTGGAGTAGCTGGAGAGCGATGAGTTGAGTGCGTACAATGGGAGCGGAGCAGTCATTGGAAGTGTCTTTGCTGCAGTCAGATGACTGGGTAGACACTGGAGTTGGAGCCAGAGCGGGTAGTCATATTGGAAGGAGTCGGAGCTGGAGAAGGAAGTCGTACTGGAAGAAGTTGGAGCCAGAGCAGGTAGTCGTACTGGAAGGAGTTGGAGCAGGAAGTTGTAAAAGCAGGAGTTGTTGCCGGGGTGGGATGTCATACAAGCAGGAGTTGGAGTTGGAGCTGGTAGTCAAAATAAATCTCCCATACACACTGTCTGATCCCACCCCTCTAGCCTGTTTCTACTGTGGTCCCAGGGTCACACATACACCGTCTGACCCTCCAGCCTTGTTCCGTTGCCCTCTGGAAGCCACAGATCCCCACATACGATATGTGACCCACTAGATTGTCTCTATTGCCCCTGGTAGCCATAAATCCCCCATGTACACTGTCCGACCCCAGACTGCATCCGCTGGTAGTCGCAGAGCCCCACATACACTGTCTGACCCCCATTCTTCTTCCCTTTCCCACTGTTGCTCCAGATTCCCTAATTTTTCAAGGCCTTGTTCCCCTGCCCAATGCTAGCCATAGATCACCGCACAAGCTGTCTGACCCCCTAACCTGGCTCCACTGCCACTAGTAGCCATAAATCCCCCAAATATACTGTGTGACCCCCAGCTTGCATCTGTTGGCAGTCACAGAGCACCACATACACTGTCTGACCCCAAGACTGCGTCCACTACCCCTTGGTAGTCACAGATACCCACATGCACAGTCTGACCCCACAGTCTGGCTCCATTGCCCCCTGGTAGTCACATATTCCCAAACACACCAACTGACTGCCAACTCTTGGTCCACTGTGTCATTGGTAGCCATACAACCATACATACACTGTTTGCTTCTTCAACCTGTTTGACACTGTAGCCTTGTTTTATTGGTACCCAAAGAATCACCCACACACTGGGACCCGCTGTGGTATGTCAACCCATACCAATGGGGTGCTATTTCCCTTAGGTTGGCACTAGGTACTGTTTACACTAGGAAATTCTTTGATGCTGAAAGATTTTAGTGTATTTGAAGTGATGGAAGTGCTTTTTCCTATAGCATCACTTTTGATGTGAGTGAATGTCTACTTTCTAAAATGGTTCGCCTTTCTTACCTTTTCTTCATATCTCTAATGGTGATTTACATTTAAACGCAGGTTGGTAATTTCAGTAAAGTGGCATGAGTAGTTCAGTGCTCCATTTTGTTCATGCTGGTAATAGGTACTGAATCCATTAGGAAATGCCAAATTTTTTCAAAGATTTTAGTACCTTTGAAGTGGGAAATGTAAAAAAAAAAAAATGTTCCCTATAGCGCCATCTCATGGAAATATTTATACACACCAGCCTAGGGCTAGGAAGATATACAACATCTCATACGATGCAGATGAATGTCTACTTTCCAAAATGATATTTATTGCATATCTTTCCATCATATCCCTATACATTATAATCATTTCAATGTAGTTAAAGGGATAGTAATGTTTCAAAATAAAAGCAGCTCCAATTAATCTTCATGGTATTTGAGCCATGGAGAGCGTTATATCAATACTGTCAGATTTATAGTTCAAGAGTAATTGAATGATAAAGTATCCTCCTCCCGTCCCTTTTACCTAGTGTAAGACACCTCCCCTCAGATGTGGAATCTGGTCTCATGACTGGAGAGGTCACAGCAAGGGACAGTCTTCTTACTGTGATCATAAGGAAAGCCATGCACCCCTTGACAGGTTTTTCAGGATTTTCCCTTATGCTAATTGAAGATTGTCCTTCTCTGCAAGCCATCTGAACACCACTTTTATGCTCCGAGGTGAGCAGTGTTACATCTAGTGTTGAGCGAGCGTGCTCGGCCGATGCTCGGATCGGCTCGAGCATCGCTCTGCTCGGCACATGGCGGTACTCGTACGAGTACCGCCATGTGCTCGCCCGACAAGCTCGGGTGAAGAGGATCTGTGCCGGAAGAGGCACAGATCCGAAGAAGCTCCGCTGGACCACCAGGGAATGGAGGTACGGGGGCATTGCGGAGATGAAGGGGGCATTGCGGACATGAAGGGGGACATTGTGGAAGAGGGGCATAGACTCTATGCCCCTCTTCCACAATGTCCCCCTTCATCTCCGCTATGCCCGTCTTACACAATGTCCCCCTTCATGTCCGCTATGCCCCTCTTCCACAATGTCCCCCTTCATCTCCTCTATGCCATAGAGGAGATGAAGGGGGACATTGTGGAAGAGGGGCATAGCGGAGATGAAGGGGGACATTGTGGAAGAGGGGCATAGAGTCTATGCCCGTCTTCCACAATGTCCCCCTTCATCTCCGCTATGCCCCTCTTCCACAATGTCCCCCTTCATCTCCTCTATGGCATAGAGGAGATGAAGGGGGACATTGTGGAAGAGGGGCATAGCGGACATGAAGGGGGACATTGACCAGGCACCCTCCGCTCATCAGAGCAGGGGGTGCCTGGTTTGATGCTCGAGTGCTCCCATTGTATTCAATGGGGCTCGGGTGCTCGGCCGAGCACTCGAGCAGCAGGGGGTGCTCGGTCAGAGCACCCGAGCACCCGAGCATCACGGTGCTCGCTCATCACTAGTTACATCAATAAAAGGGATGGGAGGGGGATACTTTACCATTCAATTACTCTTGAACTACAACTCTGACAGTATTAAAATAACACTCTCCATGGCCCAAATACTTTGAAGATTAATTGGAGCTCCTTTTATTTTAAAAATTACTATCCCTTTAAGCAATCTCAATAAAGAAAACAGGTAGGTGTCGTTTTGTGCATAATGCATTCCTTGCATACCACACCAATGGGGTATCATTTTTCTTGGATGAACAGTAGATAATGAAAACAGCAGGATATTCCATAGTTGTCAAACACTTCAGTACATTTGAAACACCATTTTTTGGAAACATTTCAGGCTGTGGGTACAACGGCTAGTGAGCCCTCATTTTGTGCAGTGTCTTGTCTTCTTTACAAAATGGTATTCATTGTCTGCCTTTTCTTTATTTCTGTAGTTGTTACAACCATTTTAGTACAAGCACGTCACATTTGAAATAATGCAAGAAACATGAGAGATTGCATTTGGTGGAGTTTTTTACTGCTGGCACCCCCTTTTGTAGTTCAGCTGATATTTTTCTTGTAAGAGTAGAAGCTAATTAATACAGTATGAAATTCCATAGCTTTCAAAGATATCAGTGCATTTGAAGAGGTGGAAATGTAAAAAAAAATCTATTTTGTCCTTAAGCATCAGATTCTGGAAATATTTGTGCACATTAGGCGAGGGGGTAGAAAGGCAAGCTACCTGTAATTTTGTGTGTTGGGTTATCTTATTTACCAATTATATAGTTTGTCTACCTTTTCTTAATTTCTCTAATTGTTACAACCATGTTAGTATAGGAAAGTTACATTTGAAAATATATATAAAAATACAAGATATTGCATGTGGTGTAGTTTTGTGCTTCTGGCACCCTCTAAAGTAGTTAATCTCAAATCAATGGAACTCCATTTTTCTCGGAAGAGCGGTAGCTAATGAATATAGTAGTACATTCCATAGTTTTCAATGATTTCATTACATTTGAAAGGGTGGAAATGTAAACTCTCACCATTATTTCCTTTCTCTCCACCTTCATATCACGCTAGGGGTAGAAAGGCAAGTGACCCCTCGTTTGGCGCAGCTTGATATTTCTCTTCAGGAAAAGTATGCTTTTATGGGGTTATTTTTATGGCATGGAGTAATTATGTCTTCAGACTACATATAGTGCATTCAGGTTACCTGCATGAAAATGTCAGTAGAAATTCTGTTATGTTACCAATTTGGGGCCCTGGGGAGCACGTACACTTGTACATTTACACATATTAGGTATCCGTGTACTCAGGAGATATGTAGCATTTATATTTGGTACTTTTTTTGGTTCATTACTGTCACAGGAACCACTGGGCCCCTGGCTCCTGAAGGGGCCTGAGGACCAGCCTCCTGCCCACAGACTATAGGCCTAGCCCTGGAACAGGGTATGGCCTCTTCCTGAGACTAATTTCTGCCCTGTTTTCCCTTGCCATGGAGGATCCTGTAATGGATCATAGTCCGTTACTGGAGTCCTTGTCTGGGCCTGGAACTGTTATCCCAAGAACCACAGAGACTGTGGACATTTCTGGGCCCAAAGAGACTGACAACCATGGACTGCTGGCTTGCTTCCAAGGAAATGGGCAGTAAGGGTTAATTATTTGAGTTTAGCCAGAGTTACTTCCAATGTGTATTGTAGCCCCTCAAGCCAGTGTATTGTGAACTGTATTGAGACCCCCTGTGGTGTGCTAACCTAATCACGTCTGGCCCTGTGTATTGTGTTGTACCATTTGTTGCTAGCCTTTTGTGTAGTAACGCAATCATGTCTGTGTTATTGTAATTGCTGGGACCTTCTGTTGTTGGCCCTTTGTCTTGTATATTGTGATTGTATTATCCCTGTGAGTCACCTATTGTATCCTGCCTGCCCATGTATTTCATTGTAGGTTTTGTGTATAAATATGTATGGTTTGTTCCAATAAAATGCAGTTGTTATTCTAACCCCCAAGACACTGGTGTTGTCTGATGCTTGGGGTAAAGCTTGCTGTATCCGGAGTGTGTGCTCTTGGTACCCCAACACTAGTTTTGCCTAGTTTTGGGGTATATTGCGGTATGCTGTTGGATGTCCATCTGACTTGTAGCGGAAGAAGTGACCATTGATGGGGACACCGAGGCTGGGTGTCCGCTGGTACCGTCACAGTTACTGTAAGCTTGCTTGAGATGTTGTGTAGTAATTTGTGACTAGTGTAAATTTCTGAAACCTTCCTGAAAAACCCTATTTTTAACAAATGTCCTTGCTTCATCATTTCACATAGTAAGAAACGTCACCCATTTTGTGATTCCTTTGTTAATGTACTTTCAGGAAATATATAATTTTATGTAGTTATTGATCTGTTTTAGGGTAAGTTTACCATGTAACCAGTGGAATATGAATTTTTAATTCATAAAGTTCAAAGTACCTTTTGATCTCCTGTTAATTATGGGTGTCTGCAGGCCAGTCATGTAGGTATAATTATACAGATTTGGTATTGATGGATTTATTTATGTTTTATCAGGAAGAATACAATGATATTTCTCTCATTTTCAAGTATGTCCTGGTATTTTTGCACTCAGAGGGGTCAGAACGTTTAAAAATAATTGAAACTTTCACAACCAAGATAAATGTTTTTGATACATAGCGTATGATATTAGCAAAATAAGTAATTTTTTTTACAATTTATTTGTATTGATAACATCATAGTTTGTCTCGCAATGTAAAATTTACTTCATGTGAAGCATCATAAAAAGCCAAATTTAGTCTGGAAAAAAAACAATATATAGTTTTACAAATATAACTAGAAAGTCATAACCCCCAAGTGTCCCTCTTTAGGAGATATTAGGGGTCTGTACCTCCCAAGTGTCCCTCTTTAGGAGATATTAGGAGTCCATACCTCCCACGTGTCCCTCTTTAGGAGATATTAGGGGTCCATACCTCCCAAGTGTCCCTCTTTAGGAGATATTAGGGCTCCGTACTTCACAAGTGTCCCTCTTTAGGAAATATTAGGGCTCCGTACTTCACAAGTGTCCCTCTTTAGGAGATATTAGGGGTTCATACCTCCCAAGTGTCCCTCTTTAGGAGATATTTGGGGTCATACCTCCCAAGTGTCCCTCTTTAGGAGATATTAGTGTCCATACCTCCCAAGTGTCCCTCTTTAGGAGATATTAGGGGTCATACCTCCCAAGTGTCCCACTTTAGGAGATATTTGGGGTCCGTACCTCCCAACTTCCCTCTTTAGGAGATATTAGGGGTCCATACCTCCCAACTGTCACTGTTTAGGAGATATTAGGGGACCGTACCTCCCAAGTTTCCCTCTTTAGGAGATATTAGGGGTCATACTTCCCAAGTGTCTCTCTTTAGGAGATATTAGGGGTCCATACCTCCCAAGTGTCCCTCTTTAGGAGATATTAGGGGTCCATACCTCCCAAGTGTCCCTCTTTAGGAGATATTAGAAGTCCATACCTTCTAAGTGTCCCTCTTTAGGAGATATTAGGGCTCCGTACTTCACAAGTGTCCCTCTTTAGGAGATATTAGGGGTTCATACCTCCCAAGTGTCCCTCTTTAGGAGATATTTGGGGTCATACCTCCCAAGTGTCCCTCTTTAGGAGATATTAGTGTCCATACCTCCCAAGTGTCCCTCTTTAGGAGATATTAGGGGTCATACCTCCCAAGTATCCCACTTTAGGAGATATTTGGGGTCCGTACCTCCCAACTTTCCTCTTTAGGAGATATTAGGGGTCCATACCTCCCAAGTGTCACTGTTTAGGAGATATTAGGGGTCCGTACCTTCCAAGTTTCCCTCTTTAGGAGATATTAGGGGTCATACCTCCAAAGTGTCCATCTTTAGGAGATATTAGGGGTCCGTATCTCCCAAGTGTCCCTCTTTAGGAGATATTAGGGGTTCATACCTCCCAAGTGCCCCTTTTTAGGAGATATTAAGGGTCCGTACCACCTAAGTGTCCCTTTTTAGGAGATATTAGAGATCCATACCTCCCATCTTTAGGAGGGACAGTCCCATTTTAAGACCCAAATTCCTCTGTCCCTCTTTCCCACCCTGGTGTCCCTGTGCTTAGGAGATCAGACTCTGTGGTGTGTATATAAGTGTATCACCCTGGTGTCCCTGTGTTTAGGAGATCAGACTGTGTGGTGTGTATATAAGTGTATCACCCTGGTGTCCCTGTGTTTAGGAGATCAGACTGTGCGGTGTGTATATAAGTGTATCACCCTGGTGTCCCTGTGTTTAGGAGATCAGACTGTGTGGTGTGCATATAAGTGAATCACCCTGGTATCCTTGTGTTTAGGAGATCAGACTGTGTGGTGTGTGCATAAGTGTATCACCCTGGTGTCCCTGTGTTTAGGAGATCAGACTGTGTGGTGTGTATATAAGTGTATCACCCTGGTGTCACTGTGTTTAGGAGATCTGAGTGTAGTGTGTATATAAGTGTATCACCCTGGTGTCCCTGTGTGTAGGAGATCAGACTGTGTGGTGTGTATATAAGTGTATCACCCTGGTGTCCCTGTGTTTAGGAGATCAGACTGTGTGGTGTGTATATAAGTGTATCACCCTGGTGTCCCTGTGTTTAGGAGATCAGACTCTGTGGTGTGTATATAAGTGTATCACCCTGGTGTCCCTGTGTTTAGGAGATCAGATTGTGTGGTGTGTATATAAGTGTATCACCCTGGTGTCCCTGTGTTTAGGAGATCAGACTGTGTGGTGTGTATATAAGTGTATCACTCTGGTGTCCCTGTGTTTAGGAGATCAGACTGTGTGGTGTGTATAGAAGTGTATCACATTGCTCCACAGCAATAAAACTCACATTAATGTTTGTTTAAACTTCATTATCTGTGTTTATAGATTAGTCTGTGTAAATAAAATACTTTAACCTTGTTCTAAATCAGTTATTCAGTTACACAAAGAGGTGTGAATTGGTCATAAAATGACCTGAAAATTCTCGGTAATGCCCTTACCCACCCCCCACTCCCCCAGAACCCCCCCTAAACAATAGCGTCTTTCTTTGGCGATCTGAAATGTTGAAAGTTATGGAAAGTTACTTCTGGGAATGACACTTAAATAGATCGATAGCAAAATGATGTCTGGTGTCCTCGGAGGACAAAATTCCTGAAACCTCCGGCACTGAAAGGGTTTAAAAAAGGACGCAGATGAAAAATGCCTGCTGGGAACTATGGCGTTCCAGTATTAACCCACTCTGCCCTGCAGCCGGCATCTGTCATAAGAGATATCCGCAGGAAATCCGAAAGAAACAGAATTACTAAAAGGTGATCATTGCCCTTTAACTGCAGACTCTTGCGCCCAAAGAGTTAAACAGTGAGATTGTTGCAACATGTAAACAAGGGCAAGTTGTGTTTTTATAACAAATAGCAGACGTGCTCCTGCGCTTCTCTGTGTCACAGACAGAGCGGGGGCCGGGGGTGGGGGGGAAGGGAACAGGTTTATTTCCTCTTAAAAAGATATGAGGCTGATGTACTAAGTAAACTGGAGCAATTTTGGAGCAAACCAACTACCCCAGAGGGGATGTCTAAACAGTCCTCTAATTCCCATTGATTTGCAGGGTGTCCCATTTAAATCAATAGAATTTTTTGGCTGTTACTGTTCACGTTACTTCTTTTTCTCTATGTTCCTCTGGCCCTAGAGTTAACAACTCCAAATAGTAACCCCCAAATTACCTTATGATGGACCAAAAAATTCTAGTGGCCCCTATGAATTTAGCACATGATCAAGAAATAGCACATACCTCACAACATTTCAAATTGCCAAAGAGGGACAACTGTGTTTTAGGGGGTGTTGCTGGGGGCGTGACAGGTAGGTGGGGCAATACGGAGAATTTTTAGGCTATTTCATGACCTTTTGACACCTCCTTGTGTGACCTAATAAATAACTTATAACAAGACCAAAGTATTTTATTTACACAGACTAATTTATAAACACAAATATACTGACATTTAAACAAACATCAATGTGAGTTTATTGCTGTGGAGCAATGTGATACATTTATATACACACCCACTGTCTGATCTAAACACAGGGACACCAGGGTGATACACTTATATACACACCACACAGTCTGATCTCCTAAACACAGAGACATCAGGGTGATACACTTATATACACACCACACAGTCTGATCTACTAAACACAGGGCGACCAGGGTGATACATTTATATACACACCACACAGTCTGATCTACTAAACACAGGGACACCAGGGTGATACATTTATATACACACCCACTGTCTGATCTCCTAAACACAGGGACACCAGGGTGATACACTTATATACACACCACACAGTCTGATCTACTAAACACAGGGACACCAGGGTGATACATTTATATACACACCCACTGTCTGATCTCCTAAACACAGGGGTACCAGGGTGATACACTTATATACACACCACACAGTCTGATCTCCTAAACACAGGGACACCAGGGTGATATACTTCTATACACAGCACACAGTCTGATCTCCTAAACACAGGGACACCAGGGTGATACACTTATATACACACCACACAGTCTGATCTCCTAAACACAGGGACACCAGGGTGATACACTAATATACACACCACACAGTCTGATCTAAACACAGAGACACCAGGGTGATATACTTCTATACACACCACACAGTCTGATCTCCTAAACACAGAGACACCAGGATGATACACTTATATACACACCACACAGTCTGATCTCCTAAATACAGGGACACCACGGTGATACACTTATATACACACCACACAGGCTGTTCTCCTAAACACAGGGACACCGGGGTGATACACTTATATACACACCACACAGTCTGATCTCCTAAACACAGGGACACCAGGGTGATACACTAATATACACACCACACAGTCTGATCTCCTAAACACAGGGACACCAGGGTGATACACTTATATACACACCACACAGTCTGATCTCCTAAACACAGGGACACCAGGGTGATACACTTATATACACACAACACAGTGTGATCTCCTAAACACAGGGGCACCAGGGTGATACACTTCTATACACACCACACAGTCTGATCTCCTAAACACATGGACACCAGGGTGATACACTTCTATACACACCACGCAGTCTGATCTCCTAAACACAGGGACACCAGGGTGATACACTTATATACACACCACACAGTCTGATCTCCTAAACACAGGGACACCAGGGTGATATACTTATATACATACCACAGTCTGATCTCCTAAACACAGGGACACCAGGGTAATACACTTATACACACACCACACAGTCTGATCTCCTAAACACAGGGACACCAGGGTGATACACTTATATACACACCACACAGTCTGATCTCCTAAACACAGGGACACCAGGGTGATACACTTATATACACGCCACACAGTCTGATCTCCTAAACACAGGGACACCAGGGTGATACACTTATATACCCACCACACAGTCTGATCTCCTAAATACAGGGACACCAGGGTGATACACTTATATACACACCACACAGGCTGATCTCCTAAACACAGGGACACCGGGGTGATACACTTATATACACACCACACAGTCTGATCTCCTAAACACAGGGACACCAGGGTGATACACTAATATACACACCACACAGTCTGATCTAAACACAGGGACACCAGGGTGATACACTTATATACCCACCACACAGTCTGATCTCCTAAACACAGGGACACCAGGGTGATACACTAATATACACACCCACTGTCTGATCTAAACACAGGGACACCAGGGTGATACACTTATATACCCACCACACAGTCTGATCTCCTAAACACAGGGACACCAGGGTGATACACTTATATACACACCACACAGTCTGATCTCCTAAACACAGGGGCACCAGGGTGATACACTTCTATACACACCACACAGTCTGATCTCCTAAACACATGGACACCAGGGTGATACACTTCTATACACACCACGCAGTCTGATCTCCTAAACACAGGGACACCAGGGTGATACACTTATATACACACCACACAGTCTGATCTCCTAAACACAGGGACACCAGGGTGATATACTTATATACATACCACAATCTGATCTCCTAAACACAGGGACACCAGGGTAATACACTTATACACACACCACACAGTCTGATCTCCTAAACACAGGGACACCAGGGTGATACACTTATATACACACCACACAGTCTGATCTCCTAAACACAGGGACACCAGGGTGATACACTTATATACACGCCACACAGTCTGATCTCCTAAACACAGGGACACCAGGGTGATACACTTATATACCCACCACACAGTCTGATCTCCTAAACACAGGGACACCAGGGTGATACACTTATACACACACTACACAGACTGATTTCCTAAACATAGGGACACCAGGGTGATACACATATATACACACCACACAGTCTGATTTCCTACACACAGGGACACCAGGGTGATACACTTATTTACACACTACACAGTCTGATCTCCTAAACACAGGGACACCAGGGTGATACACTTATATACACACCACGCAGTCTGATCTCCTAAACACAAGGACACCAGGGTGATACACTTATATGCACACCACACAGTCTGATCTCCTAAACACAGGGACACCAGGGTGATACACTTATATACACACCACACAGTCTGATCTCCTAAACACAGGGACACCAGGATGATACACTTATATACACACCACACAGTCTGATCTCCTAAACACAGGGACACCAGGGTGATACACTTATATACACACCACACAGTCTGATCTTCTAAACACAGGGACATCCGGGTGATACACCTATATACACACCATACAGTCTGATCTCCTAAAAAGAGGGACATCAGGGTGGGAAAGAGGGACAAAGGGATTTGGGTCTAAAAGAAGGTCTGCTCCTCCTAAAGAGGAACACTTGGGAGGTATGCTTCTTTAATCAGTCCTGCATGTTAAGTGCACGTAGGCGGACATGACAGTTATGTCAAGTGCATGGAGGCGGACATGACAGTTATGGTAAGCGCACAGAGACGGACATGACAGTTATGTTAAGTCCACGGAGGCGGACATGACAGTTATGTCAAGTGCACAGAGACGGATATGACAGTTATGTTAAGTCCACGGAGGCGGACATGACAGTTATGTGAAGCCCATGTAGGCAGACATGACAGTTATGTTAAGCCCACGGAGGCGGACATGACAGTTATGTTAAGCCCATGTAGGCAGACATGACAGTTATGTTAAGCCCACGGAGGCGGACATGACAGTTATGTTAAGCCCACGGAGGTGGACATGACAGTTATGTTAAGCCCACGGAGGCGGATATGACAGTTATGTTAAGCCCATGTAGGCAGACATGACAGTTTTGTTAAGCCCACGGAGGCGGACATGACAGTTATGTTAAGCCCACGGAGGTGGACATGACAGTTATGTTAAGCCCACGGAGGCGGATATGACAGTTATGTTAAGCCCATGTAGGCAGACATGACAGTTATGTTAAGCCCACGGAGGAGGACATGACAGTTATGTTAAGCCCATGGAGGCAGACATGACAGTTATGTTAAGCCCACGGAGGCGGACATGACAGTTATGTTAAGCGCACAGAGGAGGACATGACAGTTGCTTCCAGTTGTTACAAACAAAAGCAGGCAGAGTGTATGAAGTGCTTCAGATTGCCATTTGCAGTGAGTGGAGTTTGAGGTATTATGGTCTGGCCTTGACAGCCAGGACTGACTGAAGCTGTTATCTCTTGACCAATGGAACAAGGACAAAATCCATTGGAATTTCTGCCATTGGTAAGGTAAGTAGAGAATTATTACTACCACTTCTTCTGGGAGACTGTTCCCAGTATCTACCACCTTTTGTGTAAAGTAGAATCTTCACGAAGCTTCAGTTTAAACCTGTACAAACATCTCGATCATCCAGTCTATCCGGCTCAGTCCTAGGGTGAGAGACTCCAGGCCCTCGGATGCTGGCATGAAATGCAGCTACTGGCCGGGCATATTGCTGCTGCCTGGCAGATCTCCCAGTCCTCCTCCTTAAAAGGTGCCCTCAAGCTGCCAAACCTGCTGCCAGCACCCCACCTAGCAACTTCTAGTGTTCCTCCGGAAAGGGCAAAGTTCCCAAATCCACCCTGAAGTCCTCCTCCATGTTATGTGACATCTTCCAGTGAACAATTAAAGGGATAGTAACGCATGAAAATAAACAGAGCTCCGATTCCTCTTCATAGGTTTTTCAGCATGTGGAGCGGTATTTCAAAAGTATGAGACTTGTAATTCATGAGTAATTTAATTATAAAGAATCCTCCTCCCGCCCCTTTAATTACGTAACACCTCCTCTGCAAGCTGGTGCGGACGGAGCGCAGCGAGGGACAATCTTCTTCATTGAGTATAAGGATAAATCTGCCCTCCTTCAGGGTTTTGCCCTTATACTCACTGCATGAAGATTGTCCCTCCCTGCGAGATATGTATTATTGAAATACTGCTGAGGATAAATCAGAGCGCAGTTTATTTCTCTTTAACCCCTTGACGCCCGTGTGCCGTGCTATGACCGTCACGTGATTTTTGCGTTAACAACCGGTGACGGTCATAGCATGTCACATACATTTTATGCACAGCACTTCTCCGGGAGCGATGTAATTAAGAAAGGGGCGTTCTCTCTCAGTCCCCAGCACTGCGTGCCGGTTACGCATCACAGGGCACATGTATCAGCACGTTGGAAACATCAAAGTGGTACTTAAAGGAAGGTTACTTCCCAGGACCATGGACGCTAAGGGGTTAATAATGCCCACCACGTACCTTAATCCTAATGGCTGCTATGTATCAATTCTGCATGGACTGATTCTGCTAAATTAATCTCTAAATGGATAGTAACACTTAACCCTTTG
The DNA here is from genome assembly GCA_037306005.1 of Rhinophrynus dorsalis. Lineage (NCBI taxonomy): Eukaryota > Metazoa > Chordata > Amphibia > Anura > Rhinophrynidae > Rhinophrynus > Rhinophrynus dorsalis. The sequence continues at coordinate 101,675 of JBBDGT010000456.1, read as the reverse complement.
AGTGGCAGAGGGGTACGCAACGCATTGCAGAGCAATGTGTTGCATACCCCTCTGGCACTCAAAAGGTTTATATGTAAATATATATATATAGATATATATATATATATATAAATATACATACATATATATATATATATATATATATATATATATATATATATTGTAGTTTTATCTCCCAGAGTAAAATAAGGGTACTTCCACTGCTGATAGGTGTTTTATTCAAAAGTTATGAAAGAAAAATCAAAAAATAGACTGCACGATAGGATATCTTCAATCCAATATAAAAAGATACTTATTTGGTCATCATGAGTAAGCGTGGTTCACACGAAACGCGTTGATGTATTTGGTCTGTCCTTGCATCTAGTGTGTCGCAAGTGAATAAGAGATTTGAATTTGATTTGATTTTAAATGTTTAAATAAATAAGTATCTTTTATATTGGATTGAAGATATCCCATTGTGCAGTCTATTTTTTGGATTTTTCTTTCATATGTTACAGACCTGGGGAGGTCTTTCAGCCGGGGGTCGATCTTCTCCGTATTTTTGGCTCACTGTGTTATATGTAAACTCGTTGTTCTGGAGCCGCTAAAATCTTTCTATTATTGAAGTTATTCAAAAGTTATTACAGGTGAAACTTAAATTTTTTGCAAGCACTATCTCAATAGCCTGAAATTTTATAGTGGTGATGTTGATACACCATCCTATAGACTGTTCTGGTTGGTTGACCATAAACCTCCATAGGATGGTGCAGCAACAGCGCCACTGTAACATTTCAGGCCATTGTGATACTGCACCTAAAAAAAATTAACTTTGAGCTGTAATAACTTTTGAATACAACACCTTTCAGCAGTGGGAGCTCCCTTGTTTTACTCAGGGGTCTAAACCTTACAACATATTTTTTTTTTACATTTTAAGTGTTACTCTCTCTTTAATTTGTCCATATTCACGGAGGCAGACATTATTCCTTTTTCAGGAATCCAAGACCCCCCCCCCCACAAACTTTCAGTGGGAGGAGTTTGAGGTCTTGGAGCCCAGTAATAAAGAACCATATCTGCTTCCTTGTACAAGATACCCAGAAAAACGTAATATTAATAATTTAGGGCAATCATTACACCCAGAACTGATTCAAAGTGGTCATTAGGATTTTTTAAGTTGGAGGTGTTAGTGTTCCTTTAAGGTGAAGGTGTCACTGTTCCTTTAACCTGTTGAGTGCCAGAGAGGTAGCCGACGCATTGCAACGCAATGCGTCGGCTACCTCTCTGGCACTCAACAGGTGAAACGAACACTGACACCCCCAATTTACCGTATCCCTGGGAAAAAAAATCCTTATGGCTTCTACGAATCCATTCTGGGTGAGGCAAGGTCATTTGCAGCTGTTAATTTAACCACTGGCATGTCCACTGCATTGCAAGCACTTATCTGACACTCAAAGGGTTAATTTTTTTTTATTTCTCGCTCTCTCGATCACGCTCATTCTTACCCGCCCGTCACCGCCACCTGCGTGCCATATTCACGCCTTCTACAATGTATCTCAGAGACTTCTCTGGCACCTAAGTGTAGAAAAAGCTAAATATAATTCTTCACGGATCAGAGGGGTGTTCAGCGCGAGGTTCTCTGGTACTTAAAGAGATAGTAATGCTTAATATGTAAAAACATATGTATATGATTATAGGGAGAGCGCTGCAGATAAATCAACTATTGTAATAAGGTATAGCCTGAAATATTACTATTATAAATACACTAACTGAGTATAACAGAGGATTGGGAGGGGTAAAGACCGGACAGCTCTCAGTGAACTCTGTTATATTCAGCTCCGGGTGTTAATTTAGAGACAGATATATTCTTATATACAAATGGCATCTCCATCCTATATAATAATCCTAAATGTGTGTAACGATGCAGTCATGCGCAGTAGAGACTGCCCGCTCCGCGGCTGAAACAGAGCAGGACTCTCCTTCGGAGCATCCAGCTCTGTATCAGCCATGTAGCGGGCAGTCTCTACTGCGCGTGACTGCCCCACGACCGTCTGGCAGTGGCACTGTGGCCCGTGTAACGGCCTTTTCAACTAGTTTATAATATTGAATCAGAGATATTAGTTCAGATATATATAGAGAGATGTATTTATATTAGATGTTTGTATTTATAGCATTATATGTACATTTTTATATGGTTTTATTACCAAAAAAAAAAAATCAAGTTTGAACTTAATAACTTTTTAATAAAACACTTCCAGCAGTGGGAGTTCCCTTGGTGTAAACCCTACAACATATATTTTTTTTTTTTTACAATCCCTTTAAAGGGGAACTCTCACCTCCAGTGAACTGCTTCTTATATAAATCTCAGATGGCAATACATTTTCAATCTGGATTTTTTATTTTTTAAATGAAGTGTTAATGGAGATTTCGGCTTTTTAATGCTGTTGTGTGATGTCACCTCAGGACGGGCTGCGGCCCACAATGCATTGTGTACCCCCCTGACATTCAAATGATTACCTCCAGTAAACTGCTTCTTCTATAAATCTTAGGTGGCAATGCATTTTAAATCTGGATTTTTACATTTTTGTAAAATGCCATGTTAATGGAGATTTGGGCTTTTTAATGCTGTTGCGTGCTGTCACTTCAGGACAGGCTGAGGCCCTGCTCAGTACCGCAGCCTATCAACAGGGCCGGATTTTCCATAAGGCAGAGTAGGCATCTGCCTACAGGCGCACCCCACAGAGGAGCGCCTGCCATTTGAATCAATATATTTTTGTTTTTTAAAGTGAAGTGGTGTGCTGCGCCGCCCTCCGCGTGGTAAGGTCTGTGCCTTCTTCGGCACAGACCTGTAACTGCTGAGCTTCCCTGGCTCTTTAGTAATGCAGAGAGATGACATCATCATGACATCATCTCTCAGCGCTCTGCATTACTAAAGAGAAGACCGTGCGGGAGCTTAATGTGGAGATGATGGGGCAATGTGGAGATTATGGGGGCAATGTGAGGGCAATATGGAGCTGATGGGGGCAATAGGAGGGCAATATGGAGCTGATGGTGGGTAATGTGGAGATTTGGAGCATTGTGGAGATGGCCATGGGGGTGAGGGCGCTTCAGATTTCTGTGCCTGAGATGTTAATCCGGCCCTGCCTATCAATCTTCACCTCTTCCCTCCTGTTACCTCCTCTTCTCTGTTGGAGGAATCCATCATGTGACTTGGCAAGCTCTCATTGGCTGGGTCATTGGACGTTAAGGGGTTAACACTGATGTGAGCTGTGGTGTTCTCATTACAAATGAGATTGTTCCAGGTCACATGGAGGAGAAGGTAGTAACGAGGAACAACTGGGGAGGGGAAGACGTGAAGATTGATAGGCTGCGGTACTGAGTGGTGCTGCAGGTGTCCTGATGTGACATCACGCAACAGCATTAAAAAGCCAAAATCTCTGCATTTAAAAAAAATAATGTAAAATTCCAGATTTAAAATGTATTGCCATAGAAGATTTATATCCAGTTTACTGTAGGGTGACCACATTTCTGTTCTGCCATTCCGGGACATGTGGTCACCCTACTCCTCTTCATCTCCACATTGCCCCTTGATGCCCTACCTTGAGTCCCTGGTGGTCTAGCGGTGTGGAAAGTGCTCTGTGCCTCCTCTGGCACAGAGCTGAAGCTCCCGCGCGCTGTGCTCAGTAATGCAGAGCGCTGGGAGATGATGTCATCTCCCAGCGCTCTGTATTACTAGAGCGCTTGCCTCCAGGAGATCAGCTGGATTGCCGCCCTGGATGTCAGCCTGCAAACGGTGTGTCACATCATGGACGCCGCGAGGGAGCGCTGATTTATGCTACCAAGCGCTCCCTCGCAGCGTCCATGATGTGACACACCGCTTGCAGGCTGACATCCAGGGCGGCATATATAAAAAAAAAACACAACAAACACTGGGAGGTGAAGAAAATTGGGGGGGCACTGGCCCCCTCTGCCCCCCCCCTGGTGACGCCACTGAGAGAGTGACTGTTTGTGCTGCTGTGTGGGTGGCTTGGCTTCATTCCGGGACACTTCATTGTCCCGGTGGGAGATGACCCGGGACGCGGGACATAGGCTTCAAATAAGGGACAGTCCCGGACATTCCGGGACCCGTGGTCACCCTAGTTTACTGGAGGTGAGAGGTGAGAGTTTAATCATCATTTGAGTGTCAAAGGGGTACACAACGCATTGCAAAGAAAGGGAAAAAAATCTTGGTTGGTTGTAAAAGTGCTCTGATGTAGTATCATAACATTTAAATCCATTTAAGAAAGGAGGCATCAGAGGTATATCTAGGCAGGATATGCTATAGGAAATGTGACTGTGTCAAAGGTATTTTCTGAATCAGGTGACACCACCACTCTGCATTAAAGTCAGGGGCCTGAGCACTGCACTATAACCTACTAATGATAATGCAGTAAAGCATGATTGGTCTGGGTGTATTAAAGTACAACTTTCACCTCTAATACACTTTGTCGCATACGATTAAAGGGATAGTAATACTTCAAAATAGCTAATCCATGTTATGTAGCCATTAAAAAAAGAAGAAAAATGCCCCCCGTGGCATCTCTCAAACCTTTATGGTTTGAGAGATAATCGCTTACAAAGTTCCCCCCTCCCTCCCCTTTACCTGACGTCAGCGTTCTAGCTGACAGCAGGGAAATCCGGTCCCGAGACCGTTGGAGGCTCGTCAGCAGAGCTGAGATTGTGTTAATGAAAAAAGAAATCCTTCACTTAAAAGGTTTTCTACGTGTGCGTGCAAACCGAACACAAACCGAACACAAACCAAGCACAAACCAAGCACAAACCAAGCACAAACCAAACACAAACCAAACACAAACCAAGCACAAACCAAACACAAACCAAACACACAAACCGAACACAAACCGAACACAAACCGAACACAAACCTAACACAAACCAAACAAACAAACCGAACACAAACCGAACACAAACCGAACACAAACCGAACACAAACCGAACACAAACCGAACACAAACCAAGCACAAACCGAACACAAACCGAACACAAACCGAACACAAACCGAACACAAACCGAACACAAACCGAACACAAACTGAACACAAACCGAACACAAACCAAGCACAAACCGAACACAAACCGAACACAAACCGAACACAAACCAAACACACACAGAAGACCTTTTAAGTGAAGGATTTCTTTTTCATTAACTCGATCTCTGCTCTGCTGAAGAGCCGCTGGCTGATCTCAGGAGAGGATTCCCCTGCTCTCAGCTAGAACACTGACGTCAGGCAGGGGGAACTTTGTAAGCGGTTATCTCTCAACCCATAAAGGTCTGAGAGATGCCACTGGGCACATTTTTTAATGGCTACAAAACAGGGATTAGTAATTTTCAAGTCTTACTATCCCTTTAAGCTAGTAAACTGGTATGTGGATTGGCTTCTTTTTTCTACTTACACACTTCAATAGATATTCACTCTAAAATGCAGACTTCATGTGGGCACTTCTGCATTCTGTGGCACAGGGTAACGTTGGCACAGCGGCACAGAACTTCCCTGTCCTGAAATTCTCCTCCCACCTCCCTCCCAACTGTCCCAGGGATCTCATTCACGCTTCCCTTCGTATTGATGTGCATCATGTGTATACTGTAACAGCAAACTCCGTATATCATTATACTGAGCTTGCAAGATATATATATATATAGAGAGAGAGAGAGAGAGAGAGAGAGAAATAGGAGATGGCAGCACTCACTGTTGGTTGTCCATTGAATGGCCTGGGTGCTCTTCCAAAGAAATGTACAAGTTTTAGATGCGGGAAAGCACACACACACACAGGGCCGGATTTACATCTCAGGCGCCCCTAGGCACAACACCCTCTGGCTCCCCCAGCCCCGCCTTTGCCCCTCCCCTAATCACTCCTCTCACTTAGCCACACCCCTCCATTAACCACATCCTCTTGTGGTCACACCCAATCATATAGTCACATAGTGCATTTTTTTTAGGGCATGCTCACATGAAAACCTGAAAAGGATAATTTGTGATGGAGAACAGATGGTTAATGGAACGTGCAGCAGCATCTTCAGTGCTTTGGGGTAGGGTTAGATGGTTAATATGAAGATGGGAATGGTAGATTTGTGTGTGTAAGGGTAGGGGGGTTAACAATAACATCTCCACATGTACAGGATGGAGTGGGTTAATATGGGGTGGAGAGGGTAGGATAGCTTACCATGATGAGAAAAGGGTTAACTTTAGTTTGCATGCCAAGATGAATGTATTATTAATATACATATGCTTTACATGAAGGGTTAATTACTATACAAGTTGAGGGAAAAATTGTATATATACTTATACATGGTCAGCATAGAGAATGATAAAATCCTACATGACTACATGGCACTTCCCTCTCTCAACATTTGAAGTAAACTAAAGGATCCTTTTATCTGATTCTTACAAGCCATCCCCCATGATCCTGCTCCCCAGTAGAGGTATTGAGACCAAGAGAGCTGTGAGTGGCAAATCGCCGTTTTCATGAAGCGCACACTGAAGAGGTGTAAGGATTGTCCTCACAGATCTTCAGAGGATGCCATGAAAACGGCGATTTGAGTTGAAAAGGAAATATGTGCATTTAACTCCCTTGGATCACGCTGGAAATACCTTCATCACATCACAGTGGTTTCTCCCGTTGCAGTTAGTACTTTTGCTCCACTATATATTCACATGTCAACTTGTGAATATGTAGTGGAGCAAAAGTAGTAATCGCAACGGGAGAAAGCACTGTGATGTGATGAAAGTATTTCCAGTGCGATCCAAGGGAGTTAAATGCACATATTTTGTTATAGGTCATCAGTGAAACCGGATGGTGGTCATGCGCTATTTCAAAAGGATACCCTTTGGCGAGACCCCGGTGTAAATGCAGCCCTGCAGTACCTGGCCTCCTCGCTCCCGGGCTTTTGCTGCTCACACTGTTCGGTTGAGGCTCGGCCGCCGGTTCCCTCCCGTCACTGTGCCACTGGTTTCTCCTCTACTTGAGGAGCCAAGCTGTGGCAACTGGAGGGCTCCGGGGAGCAGCACCAGGACAGGGCTAGGGCAGGGTGCCGGAGAGAGCAAGAGGCCATGACAGGGGCTCGGAATACCCCTGCGCTCTCTCTATAGTGACTGTATAGCACTATAGTGCTGGCCCAGCACACCTTCGGCTGTCAGAGCAGCAGGCGCGAGGAAGCAGCCAAGTGCTCTCTAGTTGCTGCTCTGGAAGCCATCCCCCCGCTGGCAGCAAATGGTAGTAAAATTGGTGCGGCTAATTTAAAAAAAAAAAAAAAAAAATCCCAATGACAGACGCCCCTCTGTGTGGTGCGCCTGTAGGCAGATGCCTACTCTGCCTTATTATAAATCCGGCCCTGCACACACACACACAGGAAGCCTTGTTAACAAAAATCACATAGATGTTTTATTGAATCAACGTTTCGGCCACCCTCTGAGGCCTTTATCAAGATGGTGGCCGAAATGTTGATTCAATAAAAAATCTTTGTGATTTTTGTTAACAAGGCTTCCTGCGTGTGCTTTCCGCATCTAAAACTTGTAATATATATATATATATATATATATATATATATATATATATATATATATTATATATATATATATCAGTATAATGACAAACGGAGTTACATTATACACATGATGCACATCAATACGAAGGGAAGCGTGAACGAGATCCCTGGGACAGTTGGGAGGGAGGTGGAGAATTTCAGGACAGGGAAGTTCTGTGCCGCTGTGCCAATGTTACCCTGTGCCACAGAATGCAGAAGTGCCCACATGAAGTCTGCATTTTAGAGACAATATCTATTGAAGTATGTAAGTAGAAATAAATAAAAAAAAACAATCCACATACCAGTTTACTAGCTTAATCATATGAGACAGAGTGTATTAGAGGTGTAAGTTCCCCTTTAAAGACTTGATGGTAGAGTTTACCCTAATAGATGGGATTTTGGTTAGTATTTTAACATCAATATTAAATCCTTAACGTCCAGAGACGTGTCCGGACCGTCATCGGTGTCCTTGCCTAAAAGACCAACGAAGATCCTGGCATATCACGTATTTTGTGCTCACAGCACTAGCGGGGTCTAAAATTGACCGCTCCAAGACTATAGTGGTCACTATCAGACCCCCCCGTTCGGCACGCCAAATTCATTGAGATCCATAAGGGTTTAACGAGTGAGATTGGGTGGCATGAACTACTGCCTTCTTTTGTAGAAGGGGTAAGCAGCCTAATTTGAAGTCTTCATTGTTTACCTGAAGGAGGAGATGGAAAGAATTTCTAAGTATTTCTTGTACCCCTCTCTCCGGAATGCCATCAGGACCAGGGGACTTAAAATTAGTAAATGAATGGATGGCCATCTGCAACTCATCCAATGTAACTGGACTTTCCAAACTCTCTCTACTCATTTGAAAGCTTCTCAGGGGGAACAGAGTGAAGGGAGATGTTGAGTTCTAATCTAGAATACACTTGGTTCATAGAAGTGGAGATAAATATCCTAAAAACATAAATGAATGTCCTCCTGCTCAGAGACCATGAATCCTTGTAGATCCTCCACTGAGTTCATAGAGTATGTAGCCCTACCTTTGCTATATAACATATCTAGCAGCTTCCTAGTTTGTTTAATTATGTTCAGAAATAAGCTGGGATTAGGACAGTATTTATTTTTTTGGGTGTGTTCCACCTGTAACAGAGAAAGTTCTCTCTGGAGGCCAGAAAAGGACTGAAAAGTTGCTGGAGGAAGGGTTAGATGGGATTCAAAGTACTTTTGTAATAAAGAAATCACAAGCGTGATGTAAATGTGATACTTTTAAATGGATGACTGAGAACACAGAAAGTGCATGCTTTCAGGACACTAAGCTTTCTTCTGGCCCATGCTGTCCCAAGATTTCAAAATCTTTTGCCGCACCTGTGACACTTTCCAGGGGGTGGACAAAAGAGGTAACAAAACCACCGTAGCCCTCCAGCCCCTTCCCATCATAGGATAATGCGTAGCAGTTGATATTGTAGGGCCCTTGGCTAGGCACAGTAAGTCAGGGAACAGGTACATCCTCACCATAGTGGAGTTTGCCACCTGGTACCCTGAAGCAGTTTCCCTGGCCAACATCACGGCAGAGGCCGTAGCAGAAGCCCTGGTTAAGATATTCACCCGGGTCAGCTTCCCGAGGGAAGTGCTTTCTGCCGAACCAATTATGATGAAGGTATCCAAAGGGTTAAAACAAGAGAACCAATCAAGTTGGATATCTTCACATAAATCAATAAATGACAATATTAAATAATTTTGAGAACTTTACACTATATTAGGTTTTGACACGTTACTTTACAGTAAAGAATTGATTAAAATAATCAATCCCGTATATTTGTGCAAAAATATATATCATTTATTACATACAATATACTATGTAAAAAAAGGGTAACAACAATGATATAAATGAGTGACCAGTAATTACAATAGATACACAGTAACTCAAACCACAATTATCACCATTAGAATTACCAGCAATTAAAGGGTTAACCACACATAGATATATTCAGAGGTATTAGATAACAATAATTGCACTCAGCAGCATAGAAAAGGATAATTGCTCCTTACAATTTACCAATAATAAATACATTCTGCTTAAAGGGGAACTTTCACCCCGCAATAACTAAATCTCCCCTTGCTGCTCACCTGGCGACTAGCTGCTTAGTAGCGCTAGTCGCCAGAAACCTTACCCGGTTCTTCAAATATATGCGTTTTAAAGGAGCAGGAAGCACGGACGTCTCTTCACAGTGACGTCCGTGCGCCTGCGCTGTCAGTCCCTTGTCAGTCCCTTGTGCACCGTACGGTGCACAATGGACTGACAAGGGACTGACAGCGCAGACGCACGGACGTCACTGTGAAGAGACGTCCGTGCTTCCTGCTCCTTTAAAACGCCGAAATCTTGAGAACGGGGTAAGATTTCTGGCGACTAGCGCTACTAAGCAGCTAGTCGCCAGGTGAGCAGCAAGGGGAGTTTTAGTTATTGCGGGGTGAATGTTCCCCTTTAATTTCAGAGTTTCTGTAGCTAATATAGCTAATATAATTGATCCCAAATGGTTGGTCAGTCCAATTAAGATAAATTATAAGAAAATTAAGGTTCTTCAAATATAGAAGAAATAAATATTTGATCTGAATTTAAATAAAGATATATAATTACCAGTCCAATAATTGTGAATTTCTTAGGATTTCTTTAGCAGGCAGCCAGGTATATAGCAGGAATTGAAGAGCCAGGAACCAAGAGGAAAAAAAAAACAGCCAAGACCCGAGAGGAAAGACCCCTTTTCTCTCTAAACTTGCATATTTATAATAGGAAATTACTCTTATCAAAATCTGCTCTGATTGGTTAAAGAGCTATCTCATTATGCAGTGACATCAGAATAAATTATGGAAAAATTCCAAAGCATTAGTAATAACACCATGTTATCTATAGATGGTGCCATTACTGTACATTAAAATTCACACCTAAAATGATACCTGGTCTGGGTTTTACCAAAAATTTGGAATGTGAACCTTAACCCTACGTCACATCATTATGTTATCCTACTAGACTTTCCCATAGGGGAGTATGTCTCTGTTTTAAACTTTTGAGATTTTCTAATAAGATACTAATACTGCTTGAGACTGTGATTGTCTGCAATCCTATATCAATCACCATTAAAGTCTCCCAAATATTTCCCCACTCCATTGAGGAAGAGAGGCCCATTGTCTTTGAGGTAATTTAAACACATTTTAAAACACAGATTTTTAGAGAATTTGGTTTAAAAGAAAAATTAACCTTTTCCTCCCCATCATGGCAATGTCTCTGACATTTCTCTCCAGGGCACCCAGATCTGTAGCAGATCTGGAAGCTATGCGGGGAAAAACCTATCCAAGCCATAGCATACCACCCTCAGACTAATGGGCTCTGGGAACGGTTCAATGGACCCTTGAAGCAGATGCTCCGAGCCTTCACTGAGTCCCATAGAGACTGGGAACGGTACCTCCATTACCATCTCTTTGCCTACCGGGAGGTGTCTCAGGAGTTCACGGGCTTCTTACCCTTCAAGCTTTTGTTTGGGCGGAGGGTCTGGAGACCCCTGAATATCATCCGCGAGTATTGGGAAGGGATGTTCGACTCGGAGGAGACCCCAACCATCACCTGTGTGGTGGAGCTAGCCCGCAAGAATCTGCAGAACACTCAGGTGAGACAGAAAAGTTTCTATGACCAGCATACCAAGGATAGGGAATTCCATGTCAGCCAGCGAGTGCTAGCCCTACAACCCACCCATCAGAATACATTTCAAATATATATCAAATATACATGCAAAATAAATATATAAATGTGATAACAATGTAATAACAATACAAAATAGTAATGGTATTAAAAACTACCTAGGCTATGATATGTAAGCGAACAAGATAAAAGTTATTTTCTATATAAAACATATTACTAGATACCTACAAATTGCTAAGAAATAGTATACTCTCCAGTAAAATAGTCAATACTGATAAAACAAATTAATAATTGAAGCGTACCAACATGCCTGATAAACACAGGTTAAGAGTCATATTTGAATCCAGATGACTGAACTAAAAAACAAAATAACACAAAAATCTTTGGAACTAATAAAAGCCGCTAAAAACAAGACACTCACATATAATACCTCAAAATATGATTGTGACGGAATGGTTGTCACCCAGAGAACGAAATGTGTCTGTTTTCAGTGATCGCCATTGTCTTAACATGTGTTCCCATTCTTGAAATATTAATGTCCCCTGTGTGTGCATGCATTAGAGAGGGTTGTCCAGTTACCAGAAGTGAATGGGTTGGTTAGTGTGTATGATGTACAGAGCCAGTGATTCTCAACCAGGGTGCCGTGGCACAGACATCATCTTAGGGTGCCCCACATTTTCTATGAAGACTTACAAAAATGGACATTTAAATAAAGATGAATAGAAATTGTTCTGCAGAATATGTTTAGTTTTGTTACTATGATTGTAAGACCTAATAATAACTGTATATTTATGTATTGTACCCTTCATTACGCCCTTGATAAAGTACATTAATATGTTAGGGGTGCCCCGAATGTTCTAGATTATGTGTTAGGGGTGCCCCGAACAAAAAAAGATTGAGAACCACTGTACAGAGCGATGGTGCCATGCAGTTTAGCTAAACCCAGAGATTGTGTTATGAGATAGCCAGTGTTGGTCAGATAGAAGAGGGTAGGGCAAATCTGTGTGTGGAAAGTGTGTATCTTCCCCCTTACATCAGGCCAAGCAGAACAGACCTGGTAGATGGGAACTGTGATATCATATCCTGTAGGAAGGGGGGTAGAAAAAAGCCTAAGCGAAAGAGAAAGAGATATGAGAATGTAGGAGCAGGAGAATAGGCCTCTCCATAATGGTGGGAGGCCTCGGGTCCATGGGCATTCTAAAGGGGCTCTGAAGAAACTGGGACTGGTGAGTGCCCTCACCGCAAGAGTTAGAGTGAGCGGGCACTGTAGTGGCCAGGTCCCCTTTTCAGTTGGGCGCTGATGTTCCCACCACAAGGATTGTGGCCAAGAAGCTAACCTTTGGTGGTTATGGCCCAAGACTCAAGAAAGCGGCTGGGGATAATCTCTCAAGATGCTGTTACGGTTCAGTACACTCAGACACGTTAGGTTTAGGTAAAAACACAGCTTTATTGAAGCACACAAGGAATAATGTAACCCTCACGGGTCCAGTATAGCATCAACTGACACAAAACGGGTTACAAGTGGTACCCTCACGGGTCCAGTAAAGTGCACAACACAATACTGACACAGGTCAGGTAAATCGTGATACAGTGTATGAGTAAGATATACAGTGGGGCCACTGGCAGAGTGGCTAGCAATGACTGCAGACAAGGTCGCTTATCGCCACAGGAAGTGACAACGTCCTGAGTAACGGAGGCAAAGCTTACTAGCATGGTTCCACTACGGTGGACATCCACCGTGGACTACAAAGGCAAATCAGAGCTCGTGCCAAACGGAGGCCCTACGGAGAGATCGACACCAATGCTCTTGCTATGCCCCAAAGGGTTAATGGGCTCACATAAAATGGAAGACAACCGGAAGTGCCCAACTGACGCCCTGGATATAAGTAGCAAGCGCACGACTATAGCAAGTGGATACGAGGCAGCGCCCCCCAAAGGGTTAATAGTTGCTATGGTCTGGATAACGGCAACCACGGAATGAGCCCAATTGAACCTAAATCGACCAAGCGATGTAGCACGGTGTAATAGGATACAGGCACACTGAGACTCTGAGCCAACTGGTATGATAGGACTGGGTACCGGAGTACCGGAGACGTGAGACACACTTAGAGGGAACCGTGCACTGTAAGCAGCCGGAACTGCCAGATAAAGTCCAATGAACAAGCTGAGAGCAGGAACCAACGCCAACCGGTTCAGTAACCAGCACAGGAACGTAGCCAAGCTGAGTCGGAGCAGGAAGGTCAGTCTCGCCGGGTCCATACACGGAGCAGGAACGTCGATCTCGCTGGGTCGGTACACGGAGCAGGAACGTCAGCCAGGCCAGGTCAGGACAGGAAGCAGGAACGTCAGCCAAACCGAGTCGGTACACAGAAGTAGGAGCAATGACTAATGGCGTGGTCAGGCAGTCTGGGGTCATACACTGGATCAGATACACAGAACTAGCGCTAGGCATCAGGTACACCACGAAAGGGCATCAGCCAAGTGACAGCCTAAGGTATAAAAAGGCTGTCACTAGGAGGAGCAATACAGCGCAGCCAATAGGAGAGCAGCAAAAAAGAGATGGCCAGAATGTCGCTCAGATCACGGGCGCCGTGATAGATGCCTTTCCCAACTCCTCCATCAGGACTAAAAGATACAAGGAACCTTCATGTAATCCAGCAGCATGTGTAGTGGGCAGGATGCCTACTCTTGCCTCTAGTGGGACTATGTGTAAGCTCCAGTATAAAGCTAAAATGGACTGTGAGTATTATATGTAACCCCTGGCAATCTGTGCAACCAAGAAGAGAACTGCAGAAGTGTGTAGTTTTTATATTTTACCCCTGTTTGTTTGCCTGTATTTGTTGTCCTATGTTTGTGTGCCGTGCCCTCTCTAATAAATGCAATTTATTATCTTTTTGTCTGGCTGGATAAATCGCTTAACCCTCGGTCATCCAATCAGAAACCCCTGTACCCCCGTCACAATGATGATAAAAAATATACATGAATATAGCATATAGACAATAAATACCCCTATTATAACCAAAAAGCATCATAAAAATTTGTCCAATTCTATATAATATTCATGCCTTTGGGGATCATGGTCCCTAACTCATAGATCCAAAACGTCTCTCTTTGACATAATTTCAACAATTTGTCACAAACCTCTCTGATTATCCATGATTATCTCAATGGCCTGAATTTGTGCAGTCTATGGCCCTTATTATCTACTGTTATAAAATGCTGCAATTCAATATGAGGCAGGAATCCATTTCTAATATTCCTCAAGTGCGCCCCCTATCCTCGTCTTCAGTTTTCTTTTGTTCCCACCTACATACAGGAGATTGCAGTTACAAGTAATTAAATACACCACATAGGAACTGTTGCAATGAGCAAAACTTTTCATTTTATACTCCCTGTCTTAAAGGGATAGTAATACTTTGTTTTATCTTTATTTTATTTTGTAGGCATTAAAAAAACATGAAGAACGATATAAGTCTTATCTCTCAAACCTTTATGGTTTGAGAGATATTCACAAGCAAAGTTCCCCTCCCGCCCCTTTTACCTAGTGTAAGCCATCTCTTCTCAGATGTGGAATCCAGTCCATAGACCAGACAGATAACAGCAGGGGACAATCTTCTTCCTATGAGAACAATGAAAGCCCTGCCCCCCTTGACAAGTTTTTCAGGTTTTTCTTAATTGAAGATTGTCCCTCTCTGCAGTCTACCTGGGCACCTCCCTTCTGATCTGGCTGAGCAGTGTTCCATCAGTAAAGGGGTGGGAGGGGGATACTTTGTCATTGAATTACTCTTGTACTACAACTCTGACAGAATTGATATAACACTCTCCAAAGTCCAAATACTATGATGATTAATTAGAGCTCCTTAATTTTGAAACATTTCTATCCCTTTAACACTTTTAGAAATGTTTTTGTTCTTTTTGGGGAGAAAGTTGTACAACCTGTTTTCCCACATTTGTGTGTGCCAGGAATTTGTGTTAACCATCATTTGTCAGTTGTCTTAGTCTTACATGTTATATCGCTGGGAGCCAAAATATGTTTTATATTTCTGTTCTTCCTGAACACTACATTGGGTTTGGAACCCAGAATTCTTTCTAATCATCGGACCTGCATCAGAATTCCCCAATGTTCGTTGAGAATTTTATACGTGCCTCCAGAAGCATTATTGTATGTGGTTACTCCATATTATTAGATTTGTTATCGTTTCTATCTATCCTTGTCGCCCTTTCATAAGCCTGTTCTACGCACTTATTGTCATATTCCTTTTTTTACAATTTTTTTAAAGGATGTGGGCTTCACTCTCAAAATCTGATTCAGTGGTACAATTCCGTTTTACTGTTCGTAGCTGTTCATAGGGGATATTATTAATCCAGCTTCTAAGATGTCTACTGTCTGTGTGTGGATACCCACTGGAGTCCACTTCTTTTCTATAATTTTTGGCAACCACTTGGTCATCTACTACACACACAGTATCAGATCCAGATATTCTATAGCACCCTTGTTAAACTTACTCGTAAACTTGAGTCCCATATTATTTCTATTAAAGGGATAGAAATGTTTCACAATAAAAACAGCTCCAATTAATCTTTATAGTATTTGAGCCATAGAGAGTGTTATTTCAGTACTGTCAGAGATGTAGTTCAAGAGTATTTGAATGATATCGAACTCCCTTCCCCTTTTACCTAGTGTAAGCTGTCTCCCCTTGACCGGACAGGTCACAGGAAGGGATTATCTTCTTACTGTGATCATAAGGAAAACTCTGCCCCCTTGACAAGTGTTTCAGTTTTTTTCCTTTTGATCACTGAAGATTGTCCCTCTCTGCAATCCGTCCAGACAGTCTTGCTGCTCTGAGATGAGCATTGTTACATCAGTAAAAGGGACGGAAGTTGGATATTTTATCATTCAATTACTCTTGTTCTACAACTCTGACAGTTTTGAAATAGCACTCTCCATGGACCAAATACTGTGAAGCTGCTTTTATTGTGAAACATTACTATTCCTTTAAGCAAGTTCACAAAATTATGAAGCTACTTTTTGGCACATCCCATACAAAAATGAGATTTTGTATGTAGTGCTTATACAGTATAATGTGTTCAATAAATGGATTCTTATCACTAAAAACTGATATTCCCACATTTCCACAAATATATATATACTGAAGACAAGAATAAGGGAGCACTTGAGGAATATTAAAAATGGATTAGTGCCTCATAGTGAATCGCAGCATGTTATAACAGTAGATTGTACAAATTCAGGCCATTGAGATAATCATGGATAATCAGAGAGGTGTGTGACAAGTTGCTGAAATTATGTCAAAGAGAGACGTTTTGGATCTATGAGTTAGGGACCAAGACCCCCAATAGCATGAATATTGATATAAACTTGGACACATTTTTATGATGTTTAACCTGTGTTTATCAGGTATTTTGGTACGCTACAATTATTTTTTTTTTTTATCGGTATTGTCTGTTATACTGGGGAGTATACTAATTCTTAGCGATTTGTAGGTATCTCTTAATATGTTTTATATATATAAATACTAGCAATGTGGGACGGCGTTGCCCGTCATATTATTTACACAGAGAGACACTGTGTGAAACAGAAATATGCAGTGTTACAGACACGCACTTAAAGAGCCAGAGCGTGTCACACACTGTGAAATGCATACATGCAGAGAGACACACACATACATGGACATATGTCACATATGTAGTCAGTGTGTGACAGACGCAGTGGTGATATAGATATGCTGATAAGAGTTGTAAAAAATGTTTTAATTGCAGCTCTTCAGCTTGATGAATAAGGCCCTGTATCCTTACAGTTGAAGTGAGTGCGCTGTGTTACTTGGTGAATAAGGCCCTGTAGCCTTACAGTTGTAGTGAGTGTGCTGTGTTACTTGATGAATAAGGCCCTGTATCCTTACAGTTGAAGTGAGTGTGCTGTGTTACTTGGTGAATAGGACCCTGTATCCTTACAGTTGAAGTGAGTGTGCTGTGTTACTTGATGAATAAGGCCCTGTTTCCTTATAGTTGAAGTGAGTGCGCTGTGTTACTTGATGAATAAGGCCCTGTATCCTTACAGTTGAAGTGAGTGTGCTGTATTACTTCATGAATAAGGCCCTGTATCCTTACAGTTGAAGTGAGTGTGCTGTGTTACTTGGTGAATAAGGCCCTGTATCCTTACAGTTGAAGTGAGTGTGCTGTGTTACTTGATGAATAAGGTCTTGTATCCTTACAGTTGAAGTGAGTGTGCTATGTACTTGGTGAAGGTCACAGTGAGAAGATGTTTGTGAGTAAAGGAATAATTTAGATTACAGCAGTGGATACTGCAGTACATTTGAAGAAATAGGTTGGCAGACAGAGGGTTAAGTGACAGATGCAGGATAGATAATGTAATAGTGATGTGGGAGTAAAATGGCGAGATTGGGACTATGGATGAATGGCTAGGGGATAGGTGAGTGGGATGACAAGGGAGGAGGAGATGAGAGATTGAGGAGAAGAGGGACAGTGAAGTTTTACAGTAAAGTAATGGGTGAGGGGGAGAAATGACTATACATAGACAGTGAAGTAGACATGAAATACAGGGCTGTAGGGTTACTGCATTATACACACCTAGTGTAGCAGTTGGTTGGAGTGAAGCACTTTAACTCTGAGTGTGAGAGAGGTACACAACACATTGCTGTGTAATGAGTTGTATAGTCCTCTGGCAGTGAAAGGGTTAAGTGACACATGTTGGACGCTTATACACTATGTGGGACGACGTTAGCTGTCATGTTATGACCGTTGGGCGCACGTGTGTGTGTGTGTGTGAAATGTAGACACACTGATAAACACAGATATATGCAACACACGGCAGACACATACACACAGTGAGCGGCAGAGACATGCAAAAGACATGCACACACACACCGGAGATGCACAAATGCACACAAATATGTAGCAGAGATGTACACACACACACAACATATATGCGCAGAAACACATGCACGCATGAGTTGTGCACCCCTCTGGCACTCAAATGGTTAAGTTATAGAGAGGCATGTCAGAGTTAAATAGCAGTGGGAAGTGTGTTCATACCTGGGAACTTTGATTTGTGTTGTCTCTGGAGGGGAGTTATGTGGTGCTGATGTGGAGAGACAAATGGGGCAATTTGGGTTAAAAGTGGGCGGGGCTTAATCACGAGTAGGGGGCGGGGCTTAAGAGAAATGTGGAAAAGTGCTAGTAATAGGCTGGGGAAGGAGGAGAAGTGGGAGGGAAATGCAAGTTTACAGTGTGAGGGGGTTGAACACACTCCCTGAGGGGTAAATCTTGACACACAACCCTGTGGCAGTCAGTGGGTTAAGTGTGTACCTGATGGCTGTCTGTCCTGTGTCTTGCATGGCAAATGATGACAGTGAAGAAATAATTCAGCAATGAGGACCTACTTTAACCCTTTGATTGCCATTTTGTTCCCCTGGTGATGCAGCACCCTTCAGTGGCTGTACTACAGGTCCTGCTGAGGCCACTGGGAGTCAGGGTGAGTGACTGTGTGTCAGCCATATTTCTTTCTGGCTTTGTGTGTGTGTATGGGTGTTTGGTGCTGTGTGAGTGGGGCATGAGTGTGTAATACCTGGGAACTTTTACTTGTGGAGTCCCTCATGTGGTGCTGATGTGGAGAGAGCAATGGGGCAATTTGGGTTAAAGGGGCAGGGCTTACTCATGAGTAGGGGGCGGGGCTTAAGATAAATGTGGAAAAGTGTAGTAATAGGCTGGGGAAGGAGGAGAAGTGGGAGGGGAATGCAAGTTTACAGTGTGAGGGGTTTGAACACACTCCCTGAGGGCTAAAACTTGATACACAACCCTGTGGCAGTCAGTGGGTTAAATGTGTACCTGATGCCTGCCTGTCCTCTGTGTTGTATGTCAAATGATGACAGTGAAGTAATAAGTGAGCAATGAGGACCTACCTTAACCCTTTGAGTGCCATTTTGTTCCTCAGTGGCTGTAGTACAGGTCCTGCTGAAGCCACTGGGAGTCAGGGTGAGTGACTGTGTGTCAGCCATATTTCTTTCTGGCATTTGTGTGTGTGTGGTGCTGTGTGTGTGAGTGGGGCATGTGTGTGTGTGGTGCTGTGTGAGTGGGGCATGTATGTGAGTTTGGTGCTGTGTGAGTGGGGCATGTGTGTGTTTGTCTGTGGTGTAGGACCAAGTGGCGGCCATATTGTTTTTTTCTGACTTTGATAGTGGTGGGCGGGCTGCATAGTGGGGGTGGGCCAACTCCCTTCGGCCACTGCAATTGGTGTGAAAACCACACCCCCATTGAATCACCCAATGGGAACAGTAACCCCTCCTTATTGCCACCCCTGGGTGTGTGTGTCTCCTGAGAAGAGACATAAATTATGCAATGAGCCTTTCTCTTTTATATGTATAGATTACTTTTGTCTTGTTCACTTAGATATCATTTAATATCATTACTATTTTGTATTGTTTTTATGTTCACATTTATATATTTATTTTGTATGTATATCCAATGTATGACAAGCATGTGAATTATGCTACTATTGTTTAATTGGGGATTGATGTTAGTTGTATATCCAATCACTGTTCAGGATAGCTTTGAAATAGAAGATAGGTTTCATCCTGTTTTCTTAACTGATAACAGAATAGACCCTGATGAAGTTGGCAGTAGACAGACGAAAGTGCTTGGCTTACTGAATAGTTGTATGCACTTGTGTGGCGGTTCCTGCCCCACATCCCCCGCTTGATATTCCTCTTATCTGACCATTTACCCCATTCCCTTTGATTATAATACACAGTGATTCTACTGCTGTGTTACTTAGAGGACTGTCCATTTGGATGGTATTGTATCTGGCATCCTACGGTCCCGTCTGAAGTTGGATTGATTATACCAGTGGATCAACATCTGGAGGACTGGACAGAGGAGGAGGTATCCAGACTGTTAGGGGGCTGGGGACCCCAAGATGCTCATATTTATTCTACACTTGTGAGTGCATTCGTTTATTGTTTTTACATTATTTTATTAAAACTATTACTCTTAGATATATTTTTTCTCTATTTCTCTTCATTGAGAAGTCATCTTCATGTGAGCGATATCCACATTTGTGTCCATAAAGTTCAGTCGATGCCATATCAAGCTTTCTATCCACAGGAAGGGAAAAAAAACCAAAACATTGGAACCATTTCCAATTAATCCCCAAATGGATAAAAAAATAAAAATTCTTCTGGGCTCCTGACCGGACAGTTGGATATTTCCTAGTGAAATTTCACAATCCAACTAGTTTTATGGGGGCAACAGGCTCAATAGCTATAGAGACAGTCACAGATCAAATCTGGAAGTGGGAACGCTAACTTTCTAGACTTCAAAAGCGCAGGATCAGCTGTTCGGTTGGCTACATATTGACCCCTGAACTAGTGGATTATGATAGAGACAGACAGCCTCCGTCATTGGAGGAGGCTGGATAGAAGCTGAGACTATGGTACAGATCCGGTCAGCACTGTCTGCCGGAAGTAGGAACAGAGGTACACTTATACTTAGTATTTCTTCAAACAGGCAGATTTTTTTTAAAAAAAAGAACACACTTTCCATTAGTTATTATTGGTACTAAAACTATTTAGTCAAAGTTGTGAAGGGTAAACATCCCCTTTAAGGATCAGGGATCCAAGCTTAGGAATCAGGGTACTATCCCTATCGTTAAACCAATTTTCTAGAAGGGACCACGCTGCACTCGGGTCTTTGACTCTTTTAATCAACGTTAATCTGGTTGTTAGGGTTTGGTCTCATACTCTCATCTTCCAGGAAGAGTAGGACGGTGGGAAGGATTTTCTCAAGTGAGCTGGGATCAATGCAAATGGCTGAATTTAGCATAGTAAGCTATAGTATTTTCTGAACTGATGGGAGTGCAGGTAGGTCTTTAAAAACCAATATCTGACGCTTTAGATTGTAAGCTTTCGGGCAGGGACCTTGCACCCAATGTTTCAAAGCACCTGTAACCCTGTATTGTCTAAACCCTTAAACTGTAAAGCTCTGCGAAAACAATTGTGGAGCTATATAAATAAACATATTCATTCATTCAGGGGCCCTAGATAGAGTGATGACCAGGGTTTTCTCAATATGAGGCAGACATTCCTCCAAATACTTGGAGATCAATGTACGCTCCCACCAAATGTGATGGTAAGTCTCTCAAGAGGCATCTGTGGCTGAAGGATGCGGCTATCTTATGAAACTTGCAGGCCGTAAGGTACCATCAGAGTAAGAATTTATAATTCATCTCCAGAGACTGACAGGAGAGGGAGGAAAGAGATGTACAAACCAGCAAAAGATCACAGCTATACTCGGACACTCACTCTATGAATCTTTTTATTGTTCAAGAATAAAAACACAAATAGATAACAAAAAACAAAACTGTTAAAGGTAAAGGTGAGGCAGGACACACATGGGGAGATCCCATTAATCTAATATGTTTTGCGCTATATTGCGCGTACTCCTAGACTAGACTGTCAACATACACACCTTATTAACAAAACCTCGGTGAAAGGGTGATTGGTTAAAATCTAAAAGGGAAGTTCCATACAACTAGGAAAACACCTCCCCCTACCTGTCATCTCAAACACTTCAATCCAGCAGATATAATCATACAGGCTACATATGGATCGATGTCTGACAAGTGGAGATTTCCTCTTCAATAGGGACATAGACTTCCTAGTTGGCGCCCAAATACATCTCAGATTGACACAATATTAACCCCAACAGGGGAAGGAGAACAGAATATAGGATGCATCCATGCCGCCGTAATCAGTTGGACATAGCTAAATCAATTTAAAATTTTATGGAATCCAAAGGGCAAAAAACAAACAATTGCCCATACCATTAAAAAATACAAAAATATGTGGACATATTAATACAAAAATAATCAATAATAAATATAATATAGTACACTCTAGTCATATATAAGTGACACGGTAGCAGGTCGGTCCACATACGTCCCCGTCCGTCCTACTGTGGGGATCCAGGACAGAGCAAACATCAGTGTCAAAAACACCAAACAGGGAACTAACTCACATGTTAGCCCAAACTGAGCAACAAGTGGCGCACCAGCCCACCCTTCACCCTTAGAAGATATGGCTGATGTCCCACTCAAAGTTCATCTCCTGGGGCCCCGGGTTTTTAATTCGTATATCCAATAGGCTTCACGTTGTTCACCAATTACCCTTCCAATCCCCCATACCAAGGAATACACCAAGCTGCCCATTCCACGTCCAGACATAATTCGGTTTGTCACTCAAGGAACAATCTATCAATATATCATGTATCCATCCCAGGAATTTACCTGAGGAGTAATGGCGCTGTAAGTGTCATTATATCTTTAAAGGAGCAGTAAACTTTTTTTATGAAAAAATATATATTGTAGGGATTTTCCTATTGAGTAAGATAAGGGTACTCCCACTGCCAAGAGATTTATATTTCCAGAGTTATTACAAATATTATTAAACCCATGTTTTCTTACATTAACAGTGCCCTATAGTGGTCAAATTCTAATTAGAATTCCTGTTAGATTCTACTGGTGAGGAAAGTCAGAAAAGTCAGAGACATACAGTTCTCCATAGAATGTGATAGAAACTGCCTGTCACTTCCTAAACACAGTAAATTCACTTCCTGTCAGTTAGAACTATCAGGAAGTAAATACAGTAAATTCACTTCCTGTCAGTTAGAACTACCAGGAAGTAAACACAGTAAATTTACTTCCTATCAGTTAGAACTATCAGGAAGTAATCACAGTAAACTCACTTCCTGTCAGTTAGAACTATCAGGAAGTAAACACAGTAAATTCACTTCCTGTCAGTTCCAACTATCAGGAAGTAAACACAGTAAATTCACTTCCTGTCAGTTAGAACTATCAGGAAGTAATCACAGTAAATTCACTTCCTGTCAGTTAGAACTATCAGGAAGTAAACACAGTAAATTCACTTCCTGTCAGAACTATCAGGAAGTAAACACAGTAAAATGATTATTTAAACTGCTATAAATTTTGAATAAAACATCTGACAGCGTGGGAGTGACCTTGTTTTATTCAGCAGGAAAAGCTCTATAAAATATGTGTTTTCATAAATAAAAGTTTACTACTCAGTTAATGTGTATTATTTCTTGCCTTTTTCTCTTTATTCTTTTTCCTTATACTCATTATTCAGTGTTTTGTTAATTTATTGCAGTTCTGGACACTTTGCTCACGTTTGCTACAATAAACAATGGGTTATGCCCATCTCTTCAGCCTTATTTGGAACTGTGAGATGATGACATCACGAGCGTTTTTGATGCCCTTCTTGGGGTCTGTAGTGGATATAACTTCTGGTTGCTGCATTGCACTTTTGTCTTGATAAAGGTCTCTGTGAGGACCGAAATGTAGACCTCTAAAAAACTGATTATTTTAAAAAGTCCCACAGATATTTTTCATGAATGAGTGCTTTCACCCTTCCATCTGTGAATATATATATATATATATATATATATATATATATATATATATACAATAGACTTTAATAATAATAATAATAATAATAATAATAATAATCTCAGCTCATCTAGAGAGAAAAAGCATAGTTAATTTGTGCAATGCCCTTCTTATCTTCTTGAGGTTATAAAGAACAGTTTTTCTCAACCTGAGACCTCAGTCAGGGCACACAGACAGGCCAGGACATGACAATTTCCATGCCTGAGTACAGGAAGGTAACCAGAGGCTCCGTCATTTTCATTAGTTTACCTGTTTAGCCTGTTAGTGGCCTTCAAAGAGTCGGGGGGAGAGACACTGATTAAGAGGAAACTTCATTCAATAGTTATTTTTGCATTGATAGCTAGTCCTAATCCCAAAGTAAACTGGCCTTCAGATGAGTGACCAAAGTTTAGTTTAGAACACTAGTAAGTATATCTCTCCATAAAATTATACACCGTTTGATAATTATTATGGGCATAATCGGTATTATCATAGAGTATCAGCGTGTAGATACTCATTACCATTATACAGAGCAGTGTGATCGGTATCAGTGTGTAGATACTCAGTACCATTATACAGAGCGGTGTGATCAGTATCAGTGTGTAGATACTCAGTACCATTATACAGAGTGGTGTGATCAGTATCAGTGTGTATATATCAGTACCATTATACAGAGTGGTGTGATCAGTATCAGTGTGTAGATATCAGTACCATTATACAGAGTGGTGTGATCAGTATCAGTGTGTAGATATCAGTATCATAATACAGAGCAGCGTGATCAGTATCAGTGTGTAGATATCAGTACCATTATACAGAGCGGTGTGATCAGTCTCAGTGTGTATATATCAGTACCATTATACAGAGTGGTGTGATCAGTATCAGTGTGTAGATATCAGTACCATTATACAGAGCGGTGTGATCAGTATCAGTGTGTAGATATCAGTACCATTATACAGAGAGGTGTGATCAGTATCAGTGTGTAGATATCAGTACCGTTATACAGAGCGGTGTGATCAGTATCAGTGTGTAGATATCAGTACCGTTATACAGAGCTGTGTGATCAGTATCAGTGTGTAGATATCAGTACCATTATACAGAGCGGTGTGATCAGTATCAGTGTGTAGATATCAGTACCATTATACAGAGAGGTGTGATCAGTATCAGTGTGTAGATATCAGTACCATTATACAGAGCGGTGTGATCAGTATCAGTGTGTAGATATCAGTACCATTACACAGAGCGGTGTGATCAGTATCAGTGTGTAGATATCAGTACCGTTATACAGAGCTGTGTGATCAGTATCAGTGTGTAGATATCAGTATCATTATACAGTGCAGTGTGATCAGTATCAGTGTGTGGATATCAGTATCATTATACAGAGCGGTGTGATCGGTATCAGCGTGTAGATATCAGTACCATTATACAGAGCGGTGTGATCAGTATCAGTGTGTAGATATCAGTACCATTATACAGAGCGGTGTGATCAGTATCAGTGTGTAGATATCAGTACGATTATACAGAGCGGTGTGATCAGTATCAGTGTGTAGATATAAGTACCATTATACAGAGCGGTGTGATCAGTATTAGTGTGTAGATACTCAGTACCATTATACAGAGCGGTGTGATCAGTTTTAATGTGTATATACTCAGTACCATTATACAGAGCGGTGTGATCAGTATCAGTATGTAGATATCAGTACCATTATACAGAGCGGTGTGATCAGTATCAGTGTGTAGATACTCAGTACCATTATACAAAGCGGTGTGATCAGTATCAGTGTGTAGATATCAGTACCATTATACAGAGCAGTGTGATCGGTATCAGTGTGTAGATATCAGTACTATTATACAGAGCGGTGTGATCAGTATCAGTGTGTAGATATCAGTACCATTATACAGAGCAGTGTGATCAGTATCAGTGAATAGATATCAGTACCATTATACAGAACGGTGTGATCAGTATCAGTGTGTAGGTACTCAGTACCATTATACAGAGAGGTGTGGTCAGTATCAGTGTGTAGATATCAGTACCATTATACAGAGCAGTGTGATCAGTATCAGTGAATAGATATCAGTACCATTATAAAGAGCAATGTGTAGATATCAGTACCATTATACAGAGCGGTGTGATCAGTATCAGTGTGTAGATATCAGTACCATTATACAGAGCGGTGTGATCAGTATCGGTGTGTAGATATCAGTACCATTATACAGAGTGGTGTGATCAGTATCAGTGTGTAGATATCAGTATCATTATACAGAGCAGTGTGATCAGTATCAGTGTGTAGATATCAGTACCATTATACAGAGCAGTGTGATCAGTATCAGTGTGTAGATACTCAGTACCATTATAATGAGAGGTGTGATCAGTGTCAGTGTGTAGATACTCAGTACCATTATACAGAGCGGTGTGATCAGTATCAGTGTGTAGATATCAGTACCATTATACAGAGCGGTGTGATCAGTATCAGTGTGTAGATATCAGTACCATTATACAGAGCAGTGTGATCAGTATCAGCGTGTAGATATCAGTACCATTATACAGAGCAGTGTGATCAGTATCAGTGTGTAGATACTCAGTACCATTATAATGAGAGGTGTGATCAGTGTCAGTGTGTAGATACTCAGTACCATTATACAGAGCGGTGTGATCAGTATCAGTGTGTAGATATCAGTACCATTATACAGAGAGGTGTGATCAGTATCAGTGTGTAGATATCAGTACCATTATACAGAGCAGTGTGATCAGTATCAGCGTGTAGATATCAGTACCATTATACAGAGCATTGTGATCAGTATCAGTGTGTAGATACTCAGTACCATTATACAGAGAGGTGTGATCAGTATCAGTGTGTAGATATCAGTACCATTATACAGAGCAGTGTGATCAGTATCAGTGTGTAGATATCAGTACCATTATACAGAGAGGTGTGATCAGTATCAGTGTGTAGATATCAGTACCATTATA
>JBBDGT010000456.1:0-70000 GCA_037306005.1 Rhinophrynus dorsalis | reverse complement strand
CACAGAACCACACATACTGACCCGTAGCCTTGTCCTACTGATAGCCACAGAGCCACACATACTGATCCCCAGCCTTGTCCCACTGGTATCCACAGAGCCACACATACTGACCCCCAGCCTTGTCCAACTGGTATCCACAGAACCACACATACTGACCCCCAGCCTTGTCCTACTGATAGCCACAGAGACACACATACTGACCCCAGCCTTGTCCAACTGATAGCCACAGAACCACACATACTGACCCCTAGACTTGTCCCTCTGGTATCCACAGATCCACACATACTGACCCCCAGCCTTGTCCTACTGGTATCCACAGAACCACACATACTGACCCCTAGCCTTGTCCCTCTGGTATCCACAGAGTCACACATACTGACCCCCAGCCTTGTCCAACTGGTATCCACAGAACCACAAATACTGACCCCTAGCCTTGTCCCTCTGGTATCCACAGAGCCACACATACTGACCCCCAACCTTGTCCAACTGGTATCCACAGAACCACACATACTGACCCCCAGCCTGTCCCTCTGGTATCCACAGAGCCACACATACTGACCCCTAGCCTTGTCCATCTGGTATCCACAGAGCCACACATACTGACCCCAGCCTTGTCCCTCTGGTATCCACAGAGCCACACATACTGACCCCCAGCCTTGTCCTACTGATAGCCACAGAGCCACACATACTGACCCCTAGCCTTGTCCCTCTGGTATCCACAGAGCCACACATACTGACCCCCAGCCATGTCCTACTGATAGCCACAGAGCCACACATACTGACCCCCAGCCTTGTCCCTCTGGTATCCACAGAGCCACACATACTGACCCCCAGCCTTGTCCCTCTGGTATCCACAGAACCACACATACTGACCCCTAGCCTTGTCCCTCTGGTATCCACAGAGCCACACATACTGACCCCTAGCCTTGTCCCTCTGGTATCCACAGAGCCACACATACTGACCCCCAGCCTTGTCCCCCTGGTATCCACAGAGCCACACATACTGACCCCTAGCCATGTCTCTCTGGTATCCACAGAGCCACACATACTGACCCCCAGCCTTGTCCCTCTGGTATCCACAGAGCCACACATACTGACCCCCAGCCTTGTCCTACTGATAGCCACAGAGCCACACATACTGACCCCTAGCCTTGTCCCTCTGGTATCCACAGAGCCACACATACTGACCCCCAGCCTTGTCCTACTGATAGCCACAGAGCCACACATACTGACCCCCAGCCTTGTCCCTCTGGTATCCACAGAACCACACATACTGACCCCCAGCCTTGTCCTACTGGTATCCACAGATCCACACATACTGACCCCCAGCCTTGTCCCTCTGGTATCCACAGAACCACACATACTGACCCCCAGCCTTGTCCCTCTGGTATCCACAGAGCCACACATACTGATCCCCAGCCTTGTCCCTCTGGTATCCACAGAACCACACATACTGACCCCTAGCCTTGTCCCTCTGGTATCCACAGAGCCACACATACTGACCCCCAGCCTTGTCCTACTGATAGCCACAGAGCCACACATACTGACCCCCAGCCTTGTCCCTCTGGTATCCACAGAGCCACACATACTGACCCCCAGCCTTGTCCCTCTGGTATCCACAGAACCACACATACTGACCCCAGCCTTGTCCTACTGATAGCCACAGAGCCACACATACTGACCCCTAGCCTTGTCCCTCTGGTATCCACAGAGCCACACATACTGACCCCCAGCCTTGTCCCTCTGGTATCCACAGAGCCACACATACTGACCCCCAGCCTTGTCCCTCTGGTATCCACAGAGCCACACATACTGACCCCAGCCTTGTCCTACTGATAGCCACAGAGCTACACATACTGACCCCTAGCCTTGTCCCTCTGGTATCCACAGAGTCACACATACTGACCCCCAGCCTTGTCCTACTGATAGCCACAGAGCCACACATACTGACCCCTAGCCTTGTCCCTCTGGTATCCACAGAACCACACATACTGACCCCTAGCCTTGTCCCTCTGGTATCCACAGAACCACACATACTGACCCCTAGCCTTGTCCTACTGATAGCCACAGAGCCACACATACTGACCCCCAGCCTTGTCCCTCTGGTATCCACAGAACTACACATACTGACCCCTAGCCTTGTCCCTCTGGTATCCACAGAGCCACACATACTGACCCCCAGCCTTGTCCCTCTGGTATCCACAGAACCACACATACTGACCCCTAGCCTTGTCCTACTGATAGCCACAGAGCCACACATACTGACCCCTAGCCTTGTCCCTCTGGTATCCACAGAGCCACACATACTGACCCCCAGCCTTGTCCCTCTGGTATCCACAGAGCCACACATACTGACCCCCAGCCTTGTCCCTCTGGTATCCACAGAGCCACACATACTGACCCCTAGCCTTGTCCCTCTGGTATCCACAGAGCCACACATACTGACCCCTAGCCTTGTCCCTCTGGTATCCACAGAGCCACACATACTGACCCCCAGCCTTGCCCCTCTGGTATCCACAGAGCCACACATACTGACCCCTAGCCTTGTCCCTCTGGTATCCACTGAGCCACACATACTGACCCCAGCCTTGTCCGATTACTAACCACAGAACCACACATACTGACCCCCAGACTTGTCCAACTGGTATCCACAGAACCACACATACTGAGCCCCAGCCTTGTCCAACTGATAGCCACAGATCCACACATACTGACCCCTAGCCTTGTCCCTCTGGTATCCACTGAGCCACACATACTGACCCCCAGCCTTGTCCGATTACTAACCACAGATACACACATACTGACCCCCAGCCTTGTCCGATTACTAACCACAGAACCACACATACTGACCCCTAGCCTTGTCCCTCTGGTATTCACAGAGCCACACATACTGACCCCCAGCCTTGTCCCTCTGGTATCCACAGAACCACACATACTGACCCCAGCCTTATCCTACTGGTAGCCATAGATCCACACATACTGACCCCCAGCCTTGTCCTACTGATAACCACAGATCCACACATACTGACCCCCAGCCTTGTCCCTCTGGTATTCACAGATCCACACATACTGACCCCTAGCCTTGTCCCTCTGGTATCCACAGAGCCACACATACTGACCCCTAGCCTTGTCCCTCTGGTATCCACAGAGCCACACATACTGACCCCTAGCCTTGTCCCTCTGGTATCCACAAAACCACACATACTGACCCCCAGCCTTGTCCCACTGGTATCCACAAAACCACACATACTGACCCCTAGCCTTGTCCCTCTGGTATTCATTGAGCCACACATACTGACCCCAGCCTTGTCCGATTACTAACCACAGAGCCACACATACTGACCCCCAGACTTGTCCAACTGGTATCCACAGAACCACACATACTGACCCCAGCCTTGTCCAACTGATAACCACAAAACCACACATACTGACCCCTAGCCTTGTCCCTCTGGTATCCATTGAGCCACACATACTGACCCCAGCCTTGTCCGATTACTAACCACAGAGCCACACATACTGACCCCCAGACTTGTCCAACTGGTATCCACAGAACCACACATACTGACCCCTAGCCTTGTCCAACTGATAACCACAGAACCACACATACTGACCCCTAGCCTTGTCCCTCTGGTATCCACAAAACCACACATACTGACCCCCAGCCTTGTCCCACTGGTATCCACAAAACCACACATACTGACCCCCAGCCTTGTCCCTCTGGTATCCACAAAACCACACATACTGACCCCCCAGCCTTGTCCACACATACTGCGTCTGATCCTGGCAGTATTTCAGAGCTAATTCTCAAGCCTTAATATCAAAAGAGGAGAACAGATAATTTCTCCTGATAAATGTATTTGGCTCAGAGAAAATGTGAACATTTTACAGGTTCTCTATGCACAGAAATTCTGCCTAATTTTTTTTTTTTTTTTTGCAAGAATTCCAGGAGTTAAAAAAATGTATCTTTTCTGTCATCCTTGTATGTGTGTGTACTTGTGTGTGGGTGTATGTGTGTGTGTGCGTATATATAAATATATATATATATATATATATATATATACTAGCAATATTGGCATGAGAGCGAGAGTGTGTGTGAGCGAGAGTGTGTATTGCATTTTGCTTATATTGAGTTTTGTATATAGGTGTTTGCATACAGCATTTTGTGATTTGCATATAGCGTTTTGCATACAGTGTATTGTGTATACGGTTGTGTGTTTGGTGTACAGCGTATCGCATTTGGCGTACTGAGTTTGGCTTGTGTTTTTCATATGGTGTTTGGCGTATTGCTTATAGAGGTCTTGTGTGTGTGTTTGTGTATGCATTTATAAGAACAAAGAGGAAAAATAGCTCACAGTGCTAACGCACCATAATATATACATATAGTTAACCCCTTAACGTCCGGCCGATCGGCGCGTTGCGGTCACCATGGAGCTTTTTTTTTTTTTTTTAGATTCCAGTTACGGACTCCACGAACAGCGTGCATCCGCGGTGGGAGCCCAGAATTCCATGACGCTCATAGTACATCATGGGTCGTTAACTCAGATCGACCCATAATGTACTATGAGCGTCAAGGGTCGTTAAGGGGTTAATAAAGTATAAAAGGATCAAGTGACTAAAGGATAGCTAGCAACAAGTAATGAGAGGGTTCTCCAGTCCCCCAAATATTAGGCCAAAACCTAAATTACAAACTCAAGACAAAAACAGACCTGCGCTACTGCATACAAATTGTGCAAATGCATACCTCCCAACATTTCAAATGGCCAAATAGGGACACTTTTGTATTAGGGGGTGTTTATGGGGCTGTGGCTGGTGGGTGGGGCATTACCAAAAATTTTTAGGTTATTTCAAGACCTATTGACACCTCTTTGTGTAACTGAATAAATGATTTGCAGCAAGACAGAAATACTTTATTTACACAGACTAATTTATAAACACATATATTGAAGATCAAAGAGATAGAAATACTTTGTTTTATCTTTATTTTATTTTGTAGGCATTAAAAAAAACATGAACAACGATATAAGTCTTCTCTCTCAAACCTTTATGGTTTGAGAGATATTCACAAGCAAAGTTTCCCCTCCCGCCCCTTTTACCTAGTGTAATCCATCTCTTCTCAGATGTGGAATCCAGTCCATAGACCAGACAGATAACAGAAGGGGACAATCTTCTTCCTATGAGAACAATGAAAGCCCTGCCCCCCTTTTACCTAGTGTAAGCCATCTCTTCTCAGATGTGGAATGCAGTCCATAGACCAGACAGATAACAGCAGGGGACAATCTTCTTCCTATGAGAACAATGAAAGCCCTGCCCCCCTTTTACCTAGTGTAAGCCATCTCTTCTCAGATGTGGAATGCAGTCCATAGACCAGACAGATAACAGCAGGGGACAATCTTCTTCCTATGAGAACAATGAAAGCCCTGCCCCCCTTTTACCTAGTGTAAGCCATCTCTTCTCAGATGTGGAATCCAGTCCATAGACCAGACAGATAACAGCAGGGGACAATCTTCTTCCTATGAGAACAATGAAAACCCTGCCCCCCTTGACAAGTGTTTCAGGTTTTTCCCTTATCTTAATTGAAGATTGTCCCTCTCTGTAGTCTACCTGGGCACCCCCCTTCTGATCTGGCTGAACAGTGTTACATCAGTAAAAGGGGCGGGAGGGGGATACTTTATCATTCAATTACTCTTGTACTACAACTCTGACAGAATTGAAATAACACTCTCCAAAGTCCAAATACTATGATGATTAATTAGAGCTGCTTTTATTATGAAACATTACTATCCCTTTAAACCTTTTTAAATAGTTGTATGGTTTTTGTTTTTTAATGCGGACCCACAAGCATCACATATACTATAATAAAGGGTCCCTCCTACGCGTTTAATTACAACACCTCAGGCAATGTTTTTAATCTAGATAGGGGCTTTACAGGAGTATTAGATTAGGACTTGGCAGATACTGGGGTACCTTGACGGGCTTGGCAAGCATAAACATTTTTTTGGTCAAATTATACAACAAAATCCTATATTTATTAACACAGTGGTATTATACATACCGAATACAGGGCACACCTTTGCACAATTTGTATGGGGGAGTACAGGTTTGTTTTTGTCATATATGAAAAAAAAAAAAAAAAAAAAAAAAAAAAAAAAATATATATATATATATATATATATATATATATATATATATACTACCTGTAAAAAGTTTTAGAACAGCCCCATTTTTAAGTTTTTATTGAACTTTACACAGTTCAAGTCCAGTGAATAACCTGAAATAGTACAAAGGTAAGCGGTAAACTGCGAGAGGTAAAAAAAAGTGTAGGTGTTTCCTGTAGAGAAATTGTAAAGAAAGCCAAGGTGTCAGTGAGTACAGTTTCCTACACCATCAAAAGGCACTTGTAAATTGGAGGAAACGCTGACAGAAAGAGGTCTGACAGACCCAGAGCCACAACAGAATCAGATGACAAGTTTCTGAGAGTCAACAGCTTATGGGACAGGCGGCTCAAAGCAAACATCTTCAGGAACAGCTTAACACCATTCAAAGTAAGCATCAGTTTCAACTATGAAGAGAAGACTTTAAGCTGCAGGTTTGAATGGTGGAGTGACAGTATGAAAGCCATTGCTAAGATGGCTTAATAAAAAAAAGAGGCTTGCCTGGACCATGAAGCACCACCAGTGGACTACTGAAGACTGGAAGAAGGTCACGTGGAGCGATGAATCAAAATGTGAGATCTTCGGTTCATCACACACAGTTTTTGAACACAGTCGAGTAGGTGAAAGGATGGCTTCTCAGTGTGTGACACCAACTGTCAAACATGGAGGAGGAAGCGTCATGGTCTGGAGCTCTTTTGCTGGATCCAGAGTCAGTGACTTGCATAGAGTGAGTGGCATGAGAAAATAGAAAAAAGCTCTTACCTCTGAAATAGGCAGGTGTTATTAAAGGCAATGTCCATATTTCAGTGTCAGTTCTTATACTCCAACGGACCGATAACAAGTGCAATGTCGTCTGGAGCGATACGGGAAACTCTCCACTGGATCCCCAATAAACTATACTTATATACAAAAAATCGCTAACACGGACAGTCAGCACTTCCAAATAAAAACAATGTATCCTTTATTGAAATCGCATGTAAAAGAATACCTTAACAACATCGTGGAGAAATGGAACAACTTCAGAGAGACTCTCGTGGAGGATCACAATATAATCCACATAGCATGTATGAGCTTCGGCCTCTCACCGATCAACGCGTTTTGCGCAACATGCTATGTGGATTATATTGTGATCCTCCAAGAGAGTCTCTCTGAAGTTGTTCCATTTCTCCGCGATGTTGTTAAGGTATTCTTTTACATGCGATTTCAATAAAGGATACATTGTTTTTATTTGGAAGAGCTGACTGTCCGTGTTAGCGATTTTTTTGTATATAAATAGAGTGAGTGGCACCCTGAACCAAAACTCCTACCACAGCATTTTGCAGCCCCATGCAATACCCTCTGGTACACGCCTAATTGGTCAGGGGTTCATCCTACAGCAAGATAATGACCCAAAACATACCTCCAGGTACGTTTAGAAGAAAAGAACAAGATGGTAGCTTTCAAATCATGGAATGACCAGCACCGTCTCCATTCTTAAGACCTCATCTAGCAGGTATGGGATGAACTGGACAGAAGGGTGAGAGCAAAGCAACCTACAAGTGCAGCACATTTGTGGGAACATCTGCAACAGTGTTGGGAAGACCTTACAGAACAATATCTGATTTCCGTTGTGGAAATGAATGCCACGCGTGTGTTCGGCTGTTATATCTGCAAAAGGTGGCTACTTAGAGGAATAAAAATTTAGATTACACATATATATATATATATGTGTGTGTGTGTGAGGGGTGTATGTGTTTGTGTATACTATCCTGTAGTAACTAATATCTTAGTAGCTGAGATACTAGAAGGGTTACTAAAGGATAGCATTCAGGATTACGTGATGACCAACAATATCATTAGTAAGAGTCGATTGATGTAGTATACTTGTAGTGTTGTAAGGCCTTTAAAGGGATAGTAACACTTGAAAATAATTGTATTTTATATTGTAGCCCTTAAAAAAACATGAAAAATGATATAAGTCTTATCTCCCAAACCTTTATGGTTTGGGAGATATTCACATGAAAAATATAGTAAAATGCTCTTTTCCTGGCTGTTTCAGCCAAGTCTGCCATCTAGTGGACATATTTGGAATTCGGTCCACAGAACAATCGGCAGTTCTTTAGCAATGGCAAGATCAGGATCTTTGAAAATAATTACTTAATTGGAATTGTGTACAAAGTGCGCCTGGCTTGAAAGCACCCTTTGTAGACCATTCCAATTAAGAAATTATTTTTAAAGATGGTGATCTCAGCACTCCTGGAGAGGCACGGCCGGTCCCGGGACCGGATTGCAAATCTGAAGGGTGAAGCAATGACGTCACTCCAGGGGAAACTTTACTTCTGAATATCTCCCAAACCATAAAGGTTTGGGAGATAAGACTTATATCATTTTTCATGTTTTTAAAGGGCTACAATTTTAAAATAAACTTATTTTCAAGTATTACTATCCCTTTAATGCTGTGCCTGACAACACGTTACTGTATAAAAGAAAGGGTTTTAGCTTGGAGGAGATATCTGTACATGGATAGAGAACTGGTTGAATGATAGATGGTAGAGAGTTGTTTTAAAAGGAAACTTTCCAAGCTGATATTAAAGCAGAACTTTCTCCTGTAATAAACCCTGTCTCTTATTATTAGTGTTGTGTAATAGTTTCTAGATTGCAGGGTTTTTTTTCTGTAAGTCCATAATTTATGAGAAATTCGCTGTCATAATTAGATTCCAGTACCCACTTCCACATTCTGAGGCACAGGGTAACAGTGGCACAGGACTTCCCAGTCCTGAAATTGTCCTCCCACCTCTACCAGGGAGCGCGTTCACCCTTCCCTTTGTACTGGTGTGCATCACATCTATCATTACCACAAGATCTGGTTATCATTATAGTGAGACTGCAAGATCAGTGTAATGATAACCGGAGCTTGCTGTAACGATAGACGTGATGCACACCAGTACGAAGGGAAGCGTGAACGCGCTCCCTGGTAGAGGTGGGAGGACAATTTCAGGACAGGGAAATCCTGTGCCACTGTGCCACTGTTACCCTGTGCCGCCATTACCCTGTGCCTCAGAATGTGGAAGTGGGTACAGGAATCTAATTTTGAGAGTGAATTTCTCATAAACTATGAACTTACAGAACCCCACCCCGGCAATCTAGAAAAAATGACACTACACTAATAAAATCAGACAGGGTTTATTACAGGATAAAGTTCCGCTTTAAGTTTTAAGTGAAGTCTCGGGATTCAGTCCTGGTTTCAATCCTTTTTAATTTGAAAGAAAGATAGATATATAGATACACAGTGAATTAGGGATAGTGTAACATTGTATTACATCACACAGAGCATTTAGTGCTGCAGGGATAGTGTAACATTGTACTACATCACACAGAGCATTCAGTGCTGCAGGGATAGTGTAACATTGTACTACATCACACAGATCATTCAGTGCTGCAGGGATAGTGTAACATTGTATTACATCACACAGATCATTCAGTGCTACAGGGAGAGTGTAACATTGTATTACATCACACAGATCATTCAGTGCTACAGGGAGAGTGTAACATTGTATTACATCACACAGATCATTCAGTGCTACAGGGATAATGTAACATTGTATTACATCACACAGATCATTCAGTGCTGCAGGGAGAGTGTAACATTGTATTATATCACACAGAGCATTAAGTGCTGCAGGGACAGTGTAACATTGTATTACATCGCACAGAGCATTCAGTGCTGCAGGGACAGTGTAACATTGTATTACATCACACAGAACATTCAGTGCTGCAGGGACAGTGTAACATTGTATTACATCACACAGAACACTCAATGCTGCAGGGCAAGTGTAACATTGTATTACATCACACAGATCATTCAGTGCTGCAGGGATAGTGTAACATTGTATTACATCACACAGAGCATTCAGTGCTGCAGGGATAGTGTAACATTGTATTACATCACACAGAGCATTCAGTGCTGCAGGGATAGAGTAACATTGTATTACATCACACAGTGTATTCAGTGCTGCAGGGAGAGTGTAACATTGTATTACATCACACAGATCATTCAGTGCTGCAGGGATAGTGTAACATTGTATTACATCATAGAGATCATTCAGTACTGCAGGGATAGTGTAACATTGTATTACATCACACAGAGCATTCAGTGCTGCAGGGATAGTGTAACATTGTATTACATCACACAGATCATTCAGTGCTGCAGGGAGAGTGTAACATTGTATTATATCACACAGAGCATTAAGTGCTGCAGGGACAGTGTAACATTGTATTACATCGCACAGAGCATTCAGTGCTGCAGGGACAGTGTAACATTGTATTACATCACACAGAACATTCAGTGCTGCAGGGACAGTGTAACATTGTATTACATCACACAGAACACTCAATGCTGCAGGGCAAGTGTAACATTGTATTACATCACACAGATCATTCAGTGCTGCAGGGATAGTGTAACATTGTATTACATCACATAGATCACTCAGTGGTGCAGGGAGAGTGTGACATTGTATTACATCACACAGAGCATTCAGTGCTGCAGGGATAGTGTAACATTGTATTACATCACACAGTGTATTCAGTGCTGCAGGGAGAGTGTAACATTGTATTACATCACACAGAGCATTCAGTGCTGCAGGGATAGTGTAACATTGTATTACATCACACAGATCATTCAGTGCTGCAGGGATAGTGTAACATTGTATTACATCATAGAGATCATTCAGTACTGCAGGGATAGTGTAACATTGTATTACATCACACAGAGCATTCAGTGCTGCAGGGATAGTGTAACACTGTATTACATCACACAGAGCATTCAGTGCTGCAGGTATAGTGTAACACTGTATTAGATCACAAAGAGCATTCAGTGATACAGGGATAGTGTAACATTGTATTACATCACACAGAGCATTCAGTGCCACAGACAGAGTGTAACATTGTATTACATCACACAG
Organism: Rhinophrynus dorsalis; assembly: GCA_037306005.1. NCBI lineage: Eukaryota > Metazoa > Chordata > Amphibia > Anura > Rhinophrynidae > Rhinophrynus > Rhinophrynus dorsalis. Next base: position 58,908 of record JBBDGT010000456.1, on the reverse strand, counting down.
AGCATTCAGTGCTGCAGGGATAGTGTAATATTGTTTTAGATCACACAGATCATTTAGTACTGTAGGGATAGTGTAACATTGTATTACATCACACAGATCATTCAGTGCTACAGGGAGAGTGTAACATTGTATTACATCACACAGATCATTCAGTGCTACAGGGAGAGTGTAACATTGTATTACATCACACAGATCATTCAGTGCTACAGGGATAATGTAACATTGTATTACATCACACAGATCATTCAGTGCTGCAGGGAGAGTGTAACATTGTATTATATCACACAGAGCATTAAGTGCTGCAGGGACAGTGTAACATTGTATTACATCGCACAGAGCATTCAGTGCTGCAGGGACAGTGTAACATTGTATTACATCACACAGAACATTCAGTGCTGCAGGGACAGTGTAACATTGTATTACATCACACAGAACACTCAATGCTGCAGGGCAAGTGTAACATTGTATTACATCACACAGATCATTCAGTGCTGCAGGGATAGTGTAACATTGTATTACATCACACAGAGCATTCAGTGCTGCAGGGATAGTGTAACATTGTATTACATCACACAGAGCATTCAGTGCTGCAGGGATAGAGTAACATTGTATTACATCACACAGTGTATTCAGTGCTGCAGGGAGAGTGTAACATTGTATTACATCACACAGATCATTCAGTGCTGCAGGGATAGTGTAACATTGTATTACATCATAGAGATCATTCAGTACTGCAGGGATAGTGTAACATTGTATTACATCACACAGAGCATTCAGTGCTGCAGGGATAGTGTAACATTGTATTACATCACACAGATCATTCAGTGCTGCAGGGAGAGTGTAACATTGTATTATATCACACAGAGCATTAAGTGCTGCAGGGACAGTGTAACATTGTATTACATCGCACAGAGCATTCAGTGCTGCAGGGACAGTGTAACATTGTATTACATCACACAGAACATTCAGTGCTGCAGGGACAGTGTAACATTGTATTACATCACACAGAACACTCAATGCTGCAGGGCAAGTGTAACATTGTATTACATCACACAGATCATTCAGTGCTGCAGGGATAGTGTAACATTGTATTACATCACATAGATCACTCAGTGGTGCAGGGAGAGTGTGACATTGTATTACATCACACAGAGCATTCAGTGCTGCAGGGATAGTGTAACATTGTATTACATCACACAGTGTATTCAGTGCTGCAGGGAGAGTGTAACATTGTATTACATCACACAGAGCATTCAGTGCTGCAGGGATAGTGTAACATTGTATTACATCACACAGATCATTCAGTGCTGCAGGGATAGTGTAACATTGTATTACATCATAGAGATCATTCAGTACTGCAGGGATAGTGTAACATTGTATTACATCACACAGAGCATTCAGTGCTGCAGGGATAGTGTAACACTGTATTACATCACACAGAGCATTCAGTGCTGCAGGTATAGTGTAACACTGTATTAGATCACAAAGAGCATTCAGTGATACAGGGATAGTGTAACATTGTATTACATCACACAGAGCATTCAGTGCCACAGACAGAGTGTAACATTGTATTACATCACACAGAGCATTCAGTGCTGCAGGGATAGTGTAATATTGTTTTAGATCACACAGATCATTTAGTACTGTAGGGATAGTGTAACATTGTATTATATTACACAGAGCATTCAGTACTTCAGGGACAGTGTAACATTGTATTACATCATAGAGATCATTCAGTACTGCAGGGATAGTGTAACATTGTATTACATCACACAGAGCATTCAGTGCTGCAGGGATAGTGTAACACTGTATTACATCACACAGAGCATTCAGTGCTGCAGGGAGAGTGTAACATTGTATTACATCACACAGAGCAATCAGTACTGCAGGGATAGTGTTACATTGTATTACATCACACAGAGCATTCAGTGCTGCAGGGATAGTGTTACATTGTATTACATCACACAGAGCATTCAGTGCTGCAGGGATAGTGTTACATTGTATTACATCACACAGATCATTCAGTGCTGCAGGGATAGTGTAACATTGTATTACATCAAACAGATCATTCAGTGCTGCAGGGATAGTGTAACATTATATTACATCACACAGATCATTCAGTGCTGCAGGGAGAGTGTAACATTGTATTACATCACACAGAGCATTCAGTGTTACAGGGATAGTGTAACATTGTATTACATCACACAGATCATTCAGTGTTACAGGGATAGTGTAACATTGTATTACATCACACAGAGCATTCAGTGTTACAGGGATAGTGTAACATTGTATTACATCACACAGAGCATTCAGTGCTGCCGGTATAGTATAACACTGTATTACATCACACAGAGCATTCAGTGCTGCAGGGATAGTATAACACTGTATTACATCACACAGAGCATTCAGTGCTACAGAGAGAGTGTAATATTGTATTATATCACACAGAGCATTCAGTGGTGCAGGGAGAGTGTAACATTGTATTACATCACACAGAGCATTCAGTACTGCAGGGATAGTGTAACATTGTATTACATCACACAGAGCATTCAGTGCTGCAGGGATAGTGTAACATTGTATTACATCACACAGAGCATTCAGTGCTGCAGGGATAGTGTAACATTGTATTACATCACACACAGCATTCAGTGCTGCAGGGATAGTGTAACATTGTATTACATCACACAGAGCATTCAGTGCTGCAGGGATAGTGTAACATTGTATTACATCACACAGAGCATTCAGTGCTGCAGGGAGAGTGCAACATTGTATTACATCACACAGAACATTCAGTGCTGCAGGGAGAGTGTAACATTGTATTACATCACACAGAGCATTCAGTGCTGCAGGGATAGTCTAACATTGTATTACATCACACAGAGCATTCAGTACTACAGGGAGAGTGTAACATTGTATTACATCACACAGAGCATTCAGTGCTGCAGGGATAGTGTAACATTGTATTACATCACACAGAGCATTCAGTGCTGTAGGGATAGTTTAACATTGTATTACATCACACAGAGCATTCAGTGCTGCAGGGATAGTGTTACATTGTATCACATCACACAGAGCATTCAGTGCTGCAGGGATAGTGTAACATTGTATTACATCACACACAGCATTCAGTGCTGCAGGGATAGTGTAACATTGTATTACATCACACAGAGCATTCAGTGCTGCAGGGATAGTGTAACATTGTATTACATCACACAGAGCATTCAGTGCTGCAGGGAGAGTGCAACATTGTATTACATCACACAGAACATTCAGTGCTGCAGGGAGAGTGTAACATTGTATTACATCACACAGAGCATTCAGTACTACAGGGAGAGTGTAACATTGTATTACATCACACAGAGCATTCAGTGCTGCAGGGAGACTGTAACATTGTATTACATCACACAGAGCATTCAGTGCTGCAGGGATAGTCTAACATTGTATTACATCACACAGAGCATTCAGTACTACAGGGAGAGTGTAACATTGTATTACATCACACAGAGCATTCAGTGCTGCAGGGATAGTGTAACATTGTATTACATCACACAGAGCATTCAGTGCTGTAGGGATAGTTTAACATTGTATTACATCACACAGAGCATTCAGTGCTGCAGGGATAGTGTTACATTGTATCACATCACACAGAGCATTCAGTGCTGCAGGGAGAGTGTTACATTGTATCACATCACACAGTGTATTCAGTGCTGCAGGGAGAGTGTAACATTGTATTACATCACACAGAGCATTCAGTGCTGCAGGGATAGTGTAACATTGTATTACATCACACAGAGCATTCAGTGCTGCAGGGATAGTGTAACATTGTATTACATCACACAGATCACTCAGTGCTGCAGGGATAGTGTTACATTGTATTACATCACACAGAGCATTCAGTGCTGCAGGGATAGTGTAACATTGTATTACATCACACAGAGCATTCAGTGCTGCAGGGAGAGTGTAACATTGTATTATATCACACAGAGCATTCAGTGCTGCAGGGATAGTGTTACATTGTATTACATCACACAGAGCATTCAGTGCTGCAGGGAGAGTGTAACATTGTATTACATCACACAGAGCATTCAGTACTGCAGGGACAGTGTAACATTGTATTATATCACACAGAGCATTCAGTACTGCAGGGATAGTGTTACATTGTATTACATCACACAGAGCATTCAGTGCTGCAGGGAGAGTGTAACATTGTATTACATCACACAGAGCATTCAGTGCTGCAGGGAGAGTGTAACATTGTATTACATCACACAGCATTCAGTGCTGCAGGTATAGTGTAACATTGTATTACATCACACAGAGCATTCAGTGCTGCAGGGAGAGTATAACATTAAATTACATCACACAGAGCATTCAGTGCTGCAGGGATAGTGTAACATTGTATTACATCACACAGAGCATTCAGTGCTGCAGGTGTAGTTTAACACTGTATTAGATCACACAGAGCATTCAGTGCTGCAGGGACAGTGTAACATTGTATTACATCACACAGACTATTCAGTGCTACAGGGAAAGTGTAACATTGTATTACATCACACAGAGCATTCAGTGCTGCAGGGATAGTGTTACATTGTATTACATCACACAGAGGATTCAGTGCTGCAGGGACAGTGTAACAGTGTGTTACATCAGACAGAGTATTCAGTGCTGCAGGGATAGTGTAACATTGTATTACATCACACAGTGCCTTCAGTGCTGCAGGGAGAGTGTAACATTGTATTACATCACACAGAGCATTCAGTGCTGCAGGGACAGTGTAACATTGTATTACATCACACAGATCATTCAGTACTGCAGGGATAGTGTTACATTGTATTGCATCACACAGAGCATTCAGTGCTGCAGGGATAGTGTAACATTGTATTACATCACACAGATCATTCAGTGCTACAGGGATAGTGTAACATTGTATTACATCACACAGATCATTCAGTACTGCAGGGATAGTGTAACATTGTATTACATCACACAGAGCATTCAGTTCTGCACGGAGACTGTAACATTGTATTACATCACACAGAGCATTCAGTGCTACAGAGAGAGTGTAACATTATATCACATCACACAGAGAATTCAGAACTGCAGGGATAGTGTAACACTGTATTACATCACACAGAGCATTCAGTGCTGCAGGGATAGTGTAACATTGTATTATATTACACAGAGCATTCAGTACTGCAGGGATAGTGTAACATTGTATTACATCACACAGAGCATTCAGTTCTGCACGGAGACTGTAACATTGTATTACATCACACAGAGCATTCAGTGCTGCAGGGATAGTGTTACATTGTATTGCATCACACAGAGCATTCAGTGCTGCAGGGATAGTGTAACATTGTATTACATCACACAGATCATTCAGTGCTACAGGGATAGTGTAACATTGTATTACATCACACAGATCATTCAGTACTGCAGGGATAGTGTAACATTGTATTACATCACACAGAGCATTCAGTTCTGCACGGAGACTGTAACATTGTATTACATCACACAGAGCATTCAGTGCTACAGAGAGAGTGTAACATTATATCACATCACACAGAGCATTCAGAACTGCAGGGATAGTGTAACACTGTATTACATCACACAGAGCATTCAGTGCTGCAGGGATAGTGTAACATTGTATTATATTACACAGAGCATTCAGTACTGCAGGGAGAGTGTAACATTGTATTACATCACACAGAGCATTCAGTACTGCAGGGACAGTGTAACATTGTATTACATCTAACAGATGATTTAGTACTGCAGGGAGAGTGTAACATTGTATTATATCACACAGATCATTCAGTTCTGCAGGGAGAGTGTAACTTTGCATTACATCACACAATGCTGCAGTGAGTGTAACATTGTATTACATCACACAGAACATTCAGTGCTGCAGGGATAGTGTTACATTGTATTGCATCACACAGAGCATTCAGTGCTGCAGGGATAGTGTAACATTGTATTACATCACACAGATCATTCAGTGCTACAGGGATAGTGTAACATTGTATTACATCACACAGATCATTCAGTACTGCAGGGATAGTGTAACATTGTATTACATCACACAGAGCATTCAGTTCTGCACGGAGACTGTAACATTGTATTACATCACACAGAGCATTCAGTGCTACAGAGAGAGTGTAACATTATATCACATCACACAGAGCATTCAGAACTGCAGGGATAGTGTAACACTGTATTACATCACACAGAGCATTCAGTGCTGCAGGGATAGTGTAACATTGTATTATATTACACAGAGCATTCAGTACTGCAGGGAGAGTGTAACATTGTATTACATCACACAGAGCATTCAGTACTGCAGGGACAGTGTAACATTGTATTACATCTAACAGATGATTTAGTACTGCAGGGAGAGTGTAACATTGTATTATATCACACAGATCATTCAGTTCTGCAGGGAGAGTGTAACTTTGCATTACATCACACAATGCTGCAGTGAGTGTAACATTGTATTACATCACACAGAGAATTCAGTGCTGCAGACCAATTTGAAAAGGTTCCATTTACAACAACTCTCTGCCATCTATCATTTAACCAGTTCTCAATCCATGTGCAGATAACACCACCCAAACTTAAGCCTTTTAATTTATGCAGTAACCTGTTGTTTGGCTTTTGCAGAATCCAAGTATAGTACAACAACAGCAATTCCCTTATCCAAATTACTACCTACTCGTTCATGAAATGCAAGTAAATTAGTCTGATTTGATCTATTCTTCATTAAACCATGCTGATTCCTACTAATAAATTTAGTTTTCACATAGTTCTGAATACTGTCATTTAATAACCCTTCTAGTATCTTACCCAACATGGAAGTCAAGCTCACAGGTCTATAATTTCCTGGTTTGGATCTTGCTCCCTTTTTATACATGGAACTATATCAGCTTTCCTCCAATCACAGGGCACTATCCTTGATGAAAGTGAACCAATAAATATTAAGTATAATGGTCTTGCTATTACTGAACTAAGTTCTCTAAGTACCCTTGGGTGTATACCATCAGGTCCAGTTGCTTTATTCACCATAACCCTTTTCAGTCTCTTTTGGACCTTGTCCTCAATTTGCCGTGTGCATGATGAAGGAAACTCCATGCTTTTGTCTGTTTGCCTATAGCATGTCATTTCTGCTTCCTTTGTATATACTGAAGCAAAGAATGCATTTAGGGTGTCAGCCATAGCCTTATCCTCACTAATCAATTCACCTGTCTCAGTCCTAAGAGGACCAATATCAACATTAACTTTTTGTTATTAATATACTTGTAGAATTGTTTAGGGTTTTTCTTGCTCTCATTTGCAATATTTCTCCCATTTTCTATTTTAGCTAGCTCAATTGCTTGTTTGCAGATTTTATAACATTCTTTATATTTTTTAAATGATGCATCTGACCCGTTTGACTTAAACACTTTAAAAGCCTTTTTTTATTTCTCATTTCCCTGCTAACCTCATTATTGAGCCACATTGGTTTCACTTTACTCCTCTTGTGCTTATTCCCCAATGATATATATTGACATGTTTATTTGTCTAAGAGCATTTTAAACACATTCCATGATTCATGTGCATTTTATATTTGAAAATTTCATCTCATTGAATATCCTTTAATACAAGGGAGCAAGGAATGGTAGAAGAGCCTCCACAAGTAACTAATAAAACAATACAATTATCAGATATTGGGTTAACTCAAGAAGATGTCATGGGAAGACTGAACAAAATTAAAACTGACAAAGCACCGGGTCCTGATGGTATACATCCAAGGGTTCTTAAAGAATCAGTAAACTTTTTTTATGAAAAGACATATTTTATAGAGCATTTCTTGCTGAATAAAACAAGGTCACTCCCATCGCTGTCAGATGTTTTATTCAAAATTTATAGCAGTTTAAATAATCAGGAAGTGAATTCACTGTGTTTACTTCCTGATAGTTCTAACTGACAGGAAGTGAATTTACTGTGTGTTTACTTCCTGATAGGTCTAACTGACAGGAAGTGAATTTACTGTGTTTACTTCCTGATAATTCTAACTGACAGAAGTGAATTTACTGTGTTTACTTCCTGATAGTTCTAACTGACAGGAAGTGAATTTACTGTGATTACTTCCTGATAGTTCTAACTGACAGGAAGTGAATTTACTGTGTTTACTTCCTGATAGTTCTAACTGACAGGAAGTGAATTTACTGTGTTTACTTCCTGATAGTTCTAACTGACAGGAAGTGACTCAGCAGTTTCTAGAATGGATGGCAAGGGATAAGCGTCCTCAAACCCGAGAAGAATGCAGTGTATGTATCCCTTTAAAGAGGATGACACAGGCCAGGGCTCAAAATTTCCACTCGCCACTAGCCAATGACAAGTGAAAATTCAGCCCTGGTGGGTGTGTTATGGCTTGCAGTGGTGAGTAACTTTTCAGGTCTGGCTAGTAGCAAAGGACTTCACATTTTAAAGGAGCAGTAAACTTTTTTTTATGAAAACACAAATTTTATAGAGCATTTCCTGCTGAATAAAACAAGGTAACTCCCACTGCTGTCAGATGTTTTATTCAAAATTTATAGCAGTTTAAATAACCAGGAAGTGAATTTACTGTGTGATTACTTCCTGATAGTTCTAACTGACAGGCAGAGACAGGCAGTTTCTATCACATTCTATGGAGAACTGTATGTCTCTGACTTTTCTGACTTTCCTCTCCATTAGAATCTAACAGGAAATCTAATTAGAATTTGACCACTAGAGGGCACTGCTAATGTTAAAAAACATGGGTTTAAACTGTAATAACTCTAGAAATATAAATCTCTCCGCAGTGGGAGTACCCTTATTTTACTCAATAGGAAAATCCCTACAATATATATATTTTTTCATAAAAAAAAAATTTACTGCTCCTTTAAGGAACTCAGTGCAGTGTTAGCAAAACCCCTTATCCTCAGTCTTCTTCTTTAAAAAAAAAAATCCATTACTGCTGTCATTAAAAACAAAAACAAATGAAGTCTCCAAAGATTCAACTGTTAACTCTTTAGGTGCCGGAGGGGTAGCTCTCCTGAGCACAAAGGGTAAATATAGGTGGCATCTTAATGTTCGCTTTAAATTTAAAAAAAATGAAATGTTTTTAAACTTGCTCATTCATATTGTATTTTTCTCACCCCCTTTGCCTCCTCCGCCGGTTACGCTGGAGGCGGGAGGCATTTTGACCTGCGCAGAGCTCCCTTGCCACCTCTCTGGCAGTTGCCTGAGTCAGACTGCTGGGATTTTGAACCGAAACTTACAGAGGCCTCCCAGCCAATCAGCTTCTAGCAGGGGGGATGACGAACCCAAGAGGTGGTAAGGCAGCTCTGCGCAGGTCAGAATGCCCTCCGCCTCCAGCGTAAACAGCGGCAGACGCAAAAGGTGTGTGTGTGAGAAAAATACAATATGAATGAGCAAGTCTAAAAATATTTCATTTTTTAAATTTAAAGCAGACATTAAGATGCCACCTATATTACCACTTTGACCACCGGAGGGCTACCCCTCTGGCACTCAAAGGGGTTAAGGGTCACATCTTTGGGGGCTTCATTTTGTTATGTTTACTAGCAGCACTAAAAACAAGATGGAAGACTGAAGATAATAAGAAAGAAAAGAAAAAGCCGGCTGCGACTCCGCTGGATTACTAGTAGGTTTTTATTTGTCGGGACATGTGTGAACTGTTTCTAGATTAACCCTATAAGTGCCAGCGGGTTATGCAACTCTGTATAATGCATTGTATACCCCACCAGCACTTATAGGGTTAATATTTTTCTTTGTTTCAACCATAAAAAGGGGCTACTGAAGAACAGAGATCAGTTAAACGTTTGAATGCAATGCAATGCGTTGGATACCTCTCTGGCACGCAAAAGGTTAAATGCCATTAATTAAAAGGGATATTTTAACCCCTTGAATGATAGAGAGGTCTGCTGTGGCGATGTCTCTAGCTTTCCAGGATTTAAAGGGTTAGTAATGTCTAGCATTAACTAGCCCTAATATTGAAGGTATTAAAATGATAATATTACTGTGCCAAGTCGTATCTCTCAAACGTTTACGGTGAAAATTCCCCCTCCTGCTGACTAGCTGTAAATCTGTCAGCAGTGGATCTGTGTCGGCCGACTCGGCGGCTCTTCAGCGGAACTGAATGAGCGCTATCAAAAAACAGATACTTCACTGGAACTGTCTACAAAGTGTGCTTGGTTAGGAAGGACAATTTGCAGACCATTCCACTGAAGTATCGATAGAGCTCATTCAGCTCTGCTGAAGAGCCACCGAGTCGGCTGACACAGATCCACTGCTGACAGATTTACATCTGTCAGCAGGAGGGGGAAACTTTCAGCACTTATATCTCTCAAACCGTAAAGGTTTGAGAGATACGACTTGGCACATTAATATTATCGTTTTAATACCTTCAATATTAGGGTTAGTAAATGTTAGATATTACTAACCCTTTAACAGCTCCATTTATAGGGAACTTGTGCATTGTTTACTTGACTCATTAAAGAGATAGTAATACTTCGTTTTATCTTTATTTTATTTTGTAGGCAAAAAAAAAAAAAACACGAAGAACAATATAAGTCTTATCTCTCAAACCTTTATGGTTTGAGAGATATTCACAAGTAAAGTTTCCCCTCCCGCCCCTTTTACCTAGTGTAAGCCATATCTTCTCAGATGTGGAATGCAGTCCATAGACCAGACAGATAACAGAAGGGGACAATCTTCTTCCTATGAGAACAATGAAAGTCCTGCCCCCCTTGACAAGCTTTTCAGGTTTTTCCCTTATCTTAATTGAAGATTGTCCCTCTCTGCAGTCTACCTGGGCACCTCCCTTCTGATCTGGCTGAGCAGTGTTACATCAGTAAAAGGGGCGGGAGGGGGATACTTTATCATTGAATTACTCTTGAACTACAACTCTGACAGTAGTGAAATAACACTCTCCAAAGTCCAAATACTATGATGATTAATTAGAGCTGCTTTTATTATGAAACATTACTATCCCTTTAAGTGCAGATGAATTGCCTCTGAGTTGCTCTAATCATACCGATTCTTCTCTTTTTCACTGATTATAATCCAACCAAGCAAAGTTTTTCTCTTTTTGTGATTTCCAATGGTGGAAATAATGTTGTAGGGCAGTGATTCTCATGCAGGGTGCTGTGGCGCCATCAATTCCATAAAACTTTGACAAAATGTGAATACTGAGTTTAAAAATGTCTATTTCTGTAAATGTTCCTACATGCTGTGTTTGATTTTGTTATTCAGATTGTGAGATATCAAAAGAACTATATATTTATGCACTTGTATTCTCCATTACGTGCTTGATAAATGACCTATAAAATATTAGGTGTGCCCCGAAATTTCCAGACTGCACGTTAGGGGTGCCATCAACAAAAAAGGTTGAGAACCACTGTAGACACTGTATCAGGTAGATTTTGTTAATGTGCAAAATGTAACAATCCCAAATCCTGTATAGCAGGGTACAGGTAACCAGCAACTGGTAACAAACCAATTATGCTGAACATAATGAAATGTCTTTATCTGTTAGATCAGTGGTTCTCAAGTCCCGTCCTCAGGACCCACTAACAGGCCAGGTCTTAGGGATTTCTCTGCTAGAGCACAGGTGTGGTGAGCAGAGGCTCATTCACATTGATTAACTCACCTGTGCTCTAACAAGGAAATCATGTGATCAGAGGCTCATTCACATTGATTAACTCACCTGTGTTCTAACAAGGAAATCATCACATCCTGGCCTGTTAGTGGGTCCTGAGGACAGGAGTTGAGAAACACTGTGTTAGATCAAGTGATTGTACACAACTGTAAGTACAAACTCAAAACACTTATAAAATAGAAATACTCCAACGCGTTTTGTGTCTATAGTGGACACTTGTTTTATTATTAAATTACTATTATATCTGTCTATATGGTTTTTGTTTCACTATAGCCAATTGATATTAGCAGCCTCTATGTGGTAAATATATTCGCTGGCTAGTGAGTCATTGGGCTTTACTGCCATTGGCTAGTTTTTCTTTTTATTGCTTATTTTTGTTTTTCTTATTTTTTCCATTATTGTATAATATATGCTGAATAGAATGAAGTATCTTTATCGGGTAGCTCAAGTGATAGTGCACAACTGTAACTACAAACTCAAAACTCTTGTACTATAGAAATACTCCAACGCGTTTTGTGTCTGTAGTGGACACTTCCCTGTTTTTATTATTAAATTACTATTATACTAACTAGAGACACTCTCTATATGTTTTTTGTTTCTTTTGAATTTTCTATTTGGCAATAAGTTACACTATAGCCAATAGATAGTCCCGACTATCAATCCCTCTATTGGTGATTCTAATACCAAGTCACGGTAACCATGGCCATAGTCGGGAGAACAAATTGGAACGTACATCCTATGGAGCTTCCGGTACTTGGAACGCATCCAGATTCCGTTGTCTGGAGTGCGAAAGTTTGGAAGATAATAGTGAATACAACAAGATGGTCATTGACGGAAGTAGGTCTGGTGGATGGTGTAAAAAGGATTACAGTAATTATCAGTGTAGACCACTGATGAAGTTACGGGTTAACGAAAGCGTAGGGTTGCTATATTATGATCCCAGAAAGTTTTATACATTTTTACAAATACCAAATAAATAAGAGGCTGATATATTACGGGGCCTCGGTAGTTTTTACTACATACCCTTGAGGTCTCAGAAATTATTGTGTAGATCAAGCACTTAGAAAGATTGAATGAGGATCAATAAAATGATTATGTGCATGTATACCGTGAAGCCGGTGAAGCCTCTGTGCCCTATGAGTACCCACCCTGAGGGGGTTGATTGACCAAAAAGGGTTCCTTGTCAAGAGAGATTAGACTTAGAGGCATGTTTTATGCTGTGTTTCTCCATTGTTGCATAATGCCCAGTGTGATCTTAAAGGGATAGTAATGTTTCATAATAAAAGCAGCTCTAATTAATCATCATAGTATTTGGACTTTGGAGAGTGTTATTTCAATTCTGTCAGAGTTGTAGTACAAGAGTAATTGAATGATAAAGTATCTCCCTCCTGCCCCTTTTACTGATGTAACACTGCTCAGCCAGATCAGAAGGGAGGTGCCCAGGTAGACTGCAGAGAGGGACAATCTTCAATTAAGATAAGGGAAAAACCTGAAAAACTTGTCAAGGGGGGCAGGGCTTTCATTGTTCTCATAGGAAGAAGATTGTCCCCTGCTGTTATCTGTCTGGTCTATGGACTGGATTCCACATCTGAGAAGAGATGGCTTACACTAGGTAAAAGGGGCGGGAGGGGAAACTTTGCCTGTGAATATCTCTCAAACCATAAAGGTTTGAGAGATAAGACTTATATCGTTCTTCATGTTTTTTTATTGCCTACAAAATAAAATAAAGATAAAACTAAGTATTTCTATCACTTTAAGCTGGCAATGCATCACTTCCACCTTTTTCTCCCCAACACCAACCCTGCAATACCAAACCCCCACCCGAAATAAACACACAACAACTGTATATGGTGGCAATAAAGTGGTCACAGCTTTATTAAATTTGGGATTGACCTATTTTCCCTTGGAGAACCCTCCCCCCTTGTAATGCGGGATCCCAGGCCTCCCTGGTAGTCCGTGCACCCGCACACCGGCCCACTGCCACCACCTGGGGGATATGCAAGGGCCTCTCTTGCACTTTTGGCCTACTCTTGACCCCCCGATCTATCACTGTGAGGGGTTGTGATTGACAGTCTGCACCGCCACCTCCGCAACCCCTCCTCTCTCCTCAGTGCCTCGTGAGTTACCCCGCCCTGTTTTTGGGGGCCACCATACAGCCAGTCCCCCAAGCCCAACCGTAACCTTCAGCGGGCGGGACCGAGCCCGCAGTCGGCCAGGCCCTCTGGAAACTGTACCATCTGAGGATAACCCGCACTGAGCCGGCCTGGGAACCCCGCATGAAGGCCCTAATAGTGGCCTAATCCTGATGCCCGGGTCTTCTTTTGACCTAAGCGTGACCTCTTCTGTAGCTGACGCTACGCTGCTCCAGACCGCTGTAGTCGGGCAGATCTCAGGGGCTGGGAGGGAGGGAAAAACAAAAAGGTAACAATGTTATTCACTTACTTTCACATTTATTTATACCTTACCCTCACCTCCACTGCCCTCGCCCCTCCACCCCCCCAGGCCTGCCCCTTTGCACCTGAGCCATTGACCACCCCCCCACCCCCAACACCTCCACCTGGAGGTCACGCAGGTGAGGGGGGGAGGGTATCCACAGCCCAACAACAAAGAAAGCCAGTGGGGCTGCCTGACAGCTTTATGGCTTTCTGGGGCAATGCTGCCCCTTCGGCCCTCCATTATACTGGAAATTAACTGGCCCTTAACAGCACGCAGTGGGAATCAGTGTTTTTTGTGTGGTTTGTGTTAGTGTCATCCTTACATCACCATACCTGGGAACTCTCCGGATTTGCCCCAGAGACTCCGGTTTTGGCACCTCTTTACCAGGTCTCTGAGGAAGAGGCTGATTCCTCCGGATGTGGGGAGTTTCTATTGAAAATCTGCCACATCTGCTGTTTTTCCCAGTGTTCCTCCTTCCCCAGCCTTCTGTGTGTCATGTTTAAGCCCTGACCCCAACTCACATCAAGCCCCGCCCCTTTTTTTTTTATTTATACATTTTTATTGAGGGTTGACAAGAGAAATATACAGGCGCCACACAAGGTTACAGTTATAATCATACAGATGAATATGAAAAAAAAAAAGTAAAGTACAAGTACTGAGTGACCACAACTTAGATACAGAATTTGGGTTTACATGTTGGCAATAGAAGGAATACAAGTAAAATTAAGATAAAATTTTACACAATTATACCAATCCTATGTTGCTGTAAAATAAAAAGGATTCAAAGGTCAACCCCTGATGTGTACTAGTTGAAAGATGGAGAGTGGAGAGGAGAGGGGAGGAAAGAGAAAGCCAGAGGCGAGGATAGGTAGCTGGAAGTGAAGAAGAGTACAAGATAGTTATGAAGGAAAGGGAAAAAGAGAGGAAAAAGAAGTAAAGAGAGGGGTGGAGGGGGAAGAAGAGTGCACAGACCTGGGTCCACTGGATATGGGAAACTAGAGAGAGGATAATTATGTCCAAGTGTCGCGGGTCAGATGCCAACGTGCTAAGATAGGGTCAAATAGGGAGAAATTTTTCCCAGATTTGCGGCAAGAAAGCCCCGCCCCTTTTTGACATGATTCGCGTCATTACTGTCACCCCCTGCTGAACCAGAGGACTCCCCTCCCAGGTATGCACATCAGTATCTAAAACGCACCCACATGAGACATTCCCCCATATTTATTTATATAGCGCACACAGATTCCGCAGCGCTTTACACTCATATTGGTTCCTGTCCCCATTGGGGCTCACAATCTAAATTCACCTATCAGTATGTTTTTGGAGTGTGGGAGGAAACCGGAGTACCCGGAGGAAACCCACGCAAACACAGTGAGAACATACAAACTCATTGCAGATGTTGTCCTTGGTGGGATTTGAACCCAGGACCCCAGCGCTGCAAGGCAATAGTGCTAACCACTGAGCCACTGTGCTGCCCATAGACAATTTCACACGGGTGATCAAAAGAGCGCAAAGCTTCGATACTAATACAGAGATTAGCATCATTTATTTATTTATTTACAAAACGCTTTACCGGGAAGAAAAGTCATTGAGATTTATCTCGTTTTCAAGTATGTCCTGGAGAGGTTTTACAGTAGAAGTCTCATAAGTACACAAACAGAAAAACAATACACACAGACATATACACATAAATATAGATATTAAAAATATAGATACAGTTACATGTTGTTTTTAGATACAAAGTAGCAGTGCGGGAACTTGGATCTGGCCAACGGTACAAAAACAGCAACACAGCTATACAGAGAAAACATCACTTCTGTAAAGGAAGAATGATGCATTTATTACAATGGACATGTTTGATACAAATGTGCGATTCTCTCAGTGCATAAAGCCAGAATTGATACGGTCTCTTAGTTGCACAGCTGTGAATCAAAAGCACAAGAAACAGGCAACTCGCTCACATCTCAGTCAAGAAGAGGGATTACTAATGGAGGAGGGGTGGGGGTTGTTGTGAGGGTCCATTCCAGAGTCTAGTTTTAAATTACCTGCTCAGTTGTTGCCCCTCCTTCCTCTCCCCCTTATACCCCCTTCCTACACTCTTCTGTGCATGTCTAGTGTCTGTCTTTGTATCCTGATCTCCTGTGTACAGACCCTGCCTATTCCTGGATCCTATTTATCTTCTGACAGCCTTTGACCTCTGTGTGTTTGACTATGTTGACCTCCTCAGTCCTTTGAGGCTGGTTTTATTTGACCATTCTACTCTACTAGTTAGCCTGCAGCTTCTGTCCTGTTTGCTGGCTCCTGGGTCCTATCTCCTTGTGCAGCTGTCTCTTTCTCTCCCCAGCAGTCTAAAGCCAATTTTTCTTCTGTCGTTTTGTGTCTGTTCTCCTCCTCCACTGGGTGGATATCTCTGTCACTTGTACAGCAGTCCTCTGTCTCTGGGGGGTGGGCATCAGTGCTTGTTCGGCTGTTCCACTGCCAGTGGGCTTGCACCCCCTCAGCTTCTAGTGGTTCTTTTGCCAGCCGGTCTGCGGCTAGTAAACTAGACCATACTTTCAGGTTGTGGCTTAGCTGGGCTTCAGTAATCTTCTATCTATCTATCTATCTATCTATCTGTCTATCTATCTATCTATCCATCTCATATCTATCTATCTATCTATCTATCTATCTATCTATCTATCTATCTATCTCATATCTATTATCTATCTACCTGTCTATCTATCTATCTATCTATCTATCTATCTATCTATCTATCTATCTCCTATCTATCTATGTATCTATGTATCTATGTATCTATCTCTCTCATATCTATCATCTATCTATTTATCTATCTATCTATCTATCTATCTATCTATCTATCTATCTATCTCATATCTATCTATCTATCTATCTATCTATCTATCTATCTCATATCTATCTATGTCATATCTATATATATCATATATATCTATGTATCTATCTACCTATCTATATCTATCTATCTATCTATCTATCTATCTATCTATCTATCTATCTATCTATCTCATATCTACCTGTATATGGTTCTATCTATCTATCTATCTATCTATCTATCTATCTATCTATCTCATATCTATTATCTATCTACCTATCTATCTATGTATCTATGTATCTATCTATCTATCTCCTATCTATCTATGTATCTATCTATCTATCTATCTATCTATCTATCTATCTATCTATCTCATATCTATCTATCTATCTATCTATCTATCTATCTATCTATCTCTCTCATATCTATCATCTATCTATTTATCTATCTATCTATCTATCTATCTATCTATCTATCTATCTATCTCATTTCTATCATCTATCTATCTATCTATCTATCTATCTATCTATCTATCTATCTATCCATCTATATCCTCAGACGGTTGTAAACAACACAATATCACTTATACAGATGTTTATACCACACCGGATCACATTGTAGTCTCCAGGCACAGTGTTAACCCTGAGATGTACCTGCCGATACCTGTCTGCACAATGTAAGGCAGTGGTTCTCAACCTGTGGGTCGGGACCCCTTCGGGGGTCGAATGACGATTTGCCAGGGGTCGCCTAAAGCCATCAGATATTTATATTTTGATTCATAACAGTAGCAAAATTACAGCGATGAAGGCGCAACAAAAATAATTTTACTGTTAGGGGTCGCCACAACTTGGGAAACTTTATCGAAGGGTCCCGGCACTAGAAAGGTTGAGAACCGCTGATGTAAGGCAATACTGGTGGGGGAATACATCTTTATCCTCCTCTAGACAGTGATTCGTCTCTCATTCAGCTGTAACTCAGACATCCTTCCTACAGCAATGGGACATTCTCCTTTAGCTCCCAACTTTGTGTGTTGTGTCACACTTTGGAAGCCCACAGACGCGTTTCGCCTCTCTATGGGGTATGTCTTTAGCACTCCAAACTTACCTATTTGTACCTCCCCTGCCTCACTTCAATAGCTGGGGTCTCTCGTCCGTCACTTTGTCTGACATGTCTTGTGAAGCCTCTTGTAACTCTGTCTTTCCATAGCAGTGAATTGTGATGGCTCAGCACATAAATATATGTATATTTTTAGCCACAAGGATATATTTACCAGCAAAAATGTATATAGAGGCATAGAAACATAGAAGCTGACGACAGATAAGAACCATTCTGCCCATCTAGTCGCCCATTTTTTCCTACAGTACAAACCTCAAACCTTATTTGGTCCTTGGTCTTGTCTTATGTTCCCATGCATGCTTACATCCCCACACTGCATTAACCTTTACCACTTCTGCTGGTAGGTTATTCCACTTATCTACTACCTCTGCTGGTAAGCTATTCTATTTATCTACCATTCTGCTGTTAGGCTATTCCACTTATCTATCACTTCTGCTGATACAATATTCCACTTATCTACTACCTCTGCTGATGGGCTATTCCACTTATCTACTACTTCTGCTGATACAATATTCCACTTATCTACCACCTCTGCTGGTAGGCTATTCCACTTATCTACCACCTCTGCGGGTACGCTATTTCACTATTTACCACTTCTGCTGGTAGGCTATTCCACTTATCTACCACTTCTGCTGGTAGGCTATTGCACTTAACTACAACTTCTGCTGGTAGGCTATTCCACTTATCTACCACTTCTGCCGGTAGGCTATTTCACTTATCTACCACCTCTGCTGCTTGGCTATTCCACTTATCTACCACTTCTGCTGGTAGACTATTCCACTTGTCTACTACCTTTGCTGGTAGGTTATTCCACTTATCTACCACTTCTGCTGGTAGGCTATACTTCTTATCCACTACTTCTGCTGGTAGGCTATTCCACCTATCTATGACTTCTGCTGGTAGGCTGTTTCACTTATCTACCGCTTCTGCTGGTACTATTTCACTTATCTACTACTTCTGTTGGTAGGCTATTTTATTTAACTACCACCTCTGCTGATAGGCTATTTCACTTAACTACCACTTCTGCCGGTAGGCTATTCCGCTTATCTACCACCTATGCTGGTAGGCTATTTCACTTACCTACTACCTCTGCTGGTAGGCTCTTCCACTTATCTACCACTTCTGCCGGTAGTTTATTCCACTTATCTACCACGTCTACTGGTAGGCTATTCCACTTATCTACCACTTCTACTGGTAGGCTATTCCACTCATATACCACTTCTGCTGGTAGGCTATTCCACTTATCTACCACTTCTGCCGGTAGTTTATTCCACTTATCTACCACTTCTGCTGGTAGGCTATTCCACTTATCTACCACTTCTGCCGGTAGGCTATTCCACTTATCTACCACCTATGCTGTTAGGCTATTTCACTTATCTACTACCTCTGCTGGTAGGCTATTCCACTTATCTACCATTTCTGCCGGTAGACTATTCCACTTATCTACCGCTTCTGCTGGTAGGCTATTCCACTTATCTACCACTTCTGCTGGTAGTCTATTCCACTTATCTACCACTTCTACTGGAAGGCTATTCCCCTTATCTACCGCTTCTGCCGGTAGGCTATTCCACTTATCTACCACCTATGCTGGTACGCTATTTCACTTACCTACTACCTCTGCTGGTAGGCTCTTCCACTTATCTACCATTTCTGCCGGTATTCTGTTCCACATATCTACCACATCTGCTGGTAGGCTATTCCACTTATCTACTACTTCTGCTGGTAGGCTATTTCACTTATCTACCATTTCTGCCGGTATTCTATTCCACTTATCTACCACTTCTGCCGGTAGTTTATTCCACTTATCTACCACTTCTGCTGGTAGGCTCTTCCATTTATCTACCATTTCTGCAGGTAGACTATTCCACTTATCTACCGCTTCTGCTGGTAGGCTATTCCACTTATCTACTACTTCTGCTGGTAGGCTATTTCACTTATCTACCATTTCTGCCGGTAGACTATTCCACTTATCTACCGCTTCTGCTGGTAGGCTATTCCACTTATCTACCACTTCTGCTGGTGGGCTATTCCACTTACCTACCACTTCTGCTGGTAGACTATTCTACTTATCTACTACCCTCTCAGTGAAGTAAAACCTTCTTACATTACATGTAAACCTGTGTCCCTCTAGTTTTAGACTATGGTCTCTTGTCCTGACACCTTTACTCCTGTGAAATATACTACTGCACTTTGTTGCAAATAAGTTGAAAAACATTAACCGTTTCAGTGCCAGAGGGGTGTCTTGTCCAAAGCATTGCAGATCAGTTTGTTGGGTGCCTCTCTGGCACCAAAATAGAAATAAAAATCTCCTTACAGCTGCCTGACAATTTCCATGTAAAATATTGGTGAACAGGGAGCTTATATACAGTATGTCTATATCTATTCTGGTCCTTGTTTTAATGGTGGTGGGTTGTTAGGAGGCGTTGGTGTTCCTTTCAAATGGGTCTTAAAACCCTCTGAATGTTAGAACTGTCTCTTTTTCATTGCTTTGCAGTGCGTAGTGGAGATCCCTCTAGAATCCATAGGGTTAAAAAGCCCAGTTTACATAAATGGGTATTTGTATTTATTCCTTAATTTACAGTTATTTTAGCCCAGAATTTCCCCACCATTGTTTTCTGTATATGACCACATAGATCATGGAATTCATAATAACAAAATAACATAGTTGATGAGGCTTAAAAAGACACACGTCCATCAAGTCCAGCCCATGCCTTATCACCCCTGTTGATCCAGAGGAAGGCAGAAAAAAACCCATTGGAGCCATTTCCAATTTAGCCCCAAGTGGGTAAAAAAAATTCCTTCCTGACTCCAAATGGCAGTCGGATATTTCCCTGGATCAACATCCTATCTGCATTGAAGCCAACTGTCATAATTCTCACTGTTGTTCTGTGCTAGACAGTATGCATTACTTTTTTGAAAGCAGTTACTGTATCTGCAAGCACAGCATCCCAAGGTAAAAAATGTCATAACTTTACTGCCCTTACTGGAAAAAAACCCTGCCTTTGTTTTAGTCAAAACCGCCTTTCCTCTAGTCTTCATGGATGACTGCTTGTTATTTGCTCAGCTCTTTAAGTAAATGGAAATCATTGTCTCTTCTCTAATGTAAACAAACCCAGTTTGGCTGGTCTCTCTTTATCCCTTTGAGTGCCAGAGGGGTACGCAACGTATTGCAAAGCAATGCGTTGCGTACCCCTCTGGCACTCAAAGGGTTATAAGTTATCAGTTTTGTTGCACGTTTTCCAGTTCAATAATGTCTTTTTTCTGTTATCTTGTTTTATAGAATCTTCCGGCATGAGCCTCGGGAAGAAACGAAGTGGGTTCCAGATCACCAGCGTGACCACTGACTACCAGCCCTTCTCCCCGATCTCTCCGCCCCCTGTAGACCGCTCTCGCTCCCCCACCCCCACCAATGGGCCATGCTCTCCCCCAACCTCCCGGTTTCGGTTGGTGCGGCTGGACCAGTCCCCTTTAGGGGGAGGAAGGAGATATCAGAAAGGACGTTGGAGCTGTGTGGAGTTCTATCACCCTGAGGTGGGGTCTCCCTTGCGGGCGGGAGCGGGACATTCCCTGGACTCTGGACTCCCACGCCCTGCGCCAGTCCTCTCGCCCTTACTGCTTTCTCCGGGAAGTGGTAGTAAACTGCCACCGACACCAAGATCAGAGGGTGCCCCTGTACTTGCACCAGAGACAAAGGCAGAGACCAAGATAGAGGTGAGAGGGGCATGGAAGCTCTCTTGGGGGCATGTACGAATTCACTTGTGCAACTCATTTTCTGCTTATGAATGTTGTCTTCCTAATCCGGCAACTACACTTCTGGTAGGAACTAGAGAGAGAAATCACTTTAGTGCATACTTGTGCACATACCCCTGCCATCATTATGACATTAAAGGGAAGCTATCCCTAGTATGGTACCCCATCCGTAGATCAGATATTTTGGGAGCAGACCTGATTTTGAAGTTGGTTCTTCAATGCATTATGAGCTCCAGCAGACAATGGGGCAGCACAATGTTGGTCTGAAGAGAGAACCTTGGGGTTGGGAGAAGAGACTTGAACTTCAGCACTGAAGTCTCACAGATCAGTCTCTTATTCTGAGTGATGCAGTCTCCATAGACCCTGTCTATCTTCAGGTTTGGAAGCTTAAAGGGATAGTAATACTTAAGTATTACTAATCCTTATAGTAAAGTGTCATCTCTCAAACCTTTATGGTTTGAGAGATAATTGCTCCTAAAGTTGCCCTCTCCTTTCCACGAAGTCAGCGTTGTAGCTGACTGAAGAGAAATCCGGTCTTAGATCATCAGGCGGCTCTGCAGCAGAGCCTCAATCGTGTTATTTAAAAAAAATCTTTCACTAAAACAGTCTTCTACGTGTGATTGCAAACCAAGAGCAAACCCAGCACACGTAGAAGACCATTTCAGTGAACGTTTTCTTTTTTATTAACACGATTGCGGCTGTGCTGGAGAGCCACCTGAAAAGTCATACGACTTGCTTCCCTGCAGTGGGCACTGCACACTAAACAGTAGATATAAAATCCAGCATGGACCTATAGCCTATCATTCACTGGCGATTCACCTTTAAGTCATTGACATCTTATATCTGCATGCACCGAGCTGGGCCAAGCGATATCTCCCTTCTCAACCAGAATCAAATGTGCATAAATGATCCGCACTCAATGATCTTCTTAACCCCTTTGCGTCCTGTGACGTACCCGAACCGTCACACTGGTCTGGCACTTAAGTGCCAGTGACGGTCCCGGTACATCACGTACTTTTACTCATCGTGCTCCTGCAGGAGCGCGGTGAGTAATACCGGGGACTGAAATTGATCGCTCCAAGACCGGAGCGATCTCTTTCAGTCCCTCGTTCGACGTGCCGCCCCACGTGATCAGTCACGTGGGACGGCACGTCAAACTTGCCTATCTGGTCCTTAAAGGACCAGACACCCCGGGACCGCTGGTCCTTAAAGGGTTAAAATCATAACTTTATCCAAGACACACACACACACACACACACACACAGAATACAACTGATAGGATAGAAATAGGCTTGTGGAAACCACCGCACACGCTAATCACTCGTTCCCGGGTGCTAGAGATTCATCTTAAAATACACAATATTGCAAGTTGTTTGAATGCAGCACACCTAGTTGTATTAAAACTACACTTTATTTGTCATATTAAAATCTTATGCCGGTATTTTGGCCCAACGTTTCAGACCCTCTTGGGGCTTTTTTCAAGGACAACCACAAAACTAACCGGCTATCCACCCTTTTTAAACATGCCTGCAAACATTTGGCGCCGGTTCCGAACGTACAGCTGCCATGGCAACCCAAACATCCGGACCGGAGCCAAACGTCTGCATCCTATTGTTAAAACAATGACTGAACATTACATCCTAAAACATTCCATTATGTGAGTGAAAAGAACAGGCTCAGAACAAAGTGAACTTGGGAGGCAGTTGGAATTAATGGGGTCAAAATTCATTGAACGTGGATACAAAGCACATGATATTCAAACAACTTGCATACAACTGATAGGAGCCATTTTTTGGGGGGGGAGGAAGGGCACTGGCACAGCCCTGAGTTTTATAAGTCTGCTCCGATAGGAGAGAGATCCCATAACAACATACATAGTAAAATGTGATAACTGCCCTTTAAAGGTATAGTAATGTGTCACAATAAAAGCAGCTCTAATTAATCTTCATAGTATTTGGTCCATGGAGAGTGTTATTTCAATACTGTCAGAGTTGTAGTTCAAGAGAAATTGAATGATAAAGTATCCCCCTCCCGCCCCTTTTACTGATGTAACAGCAAGACTGTCCGGATGGATCAACCATAGAGTCAATCTACAGTGATCATAAGGGAAAACCTGATAAACCAGTCAAGGGGGGCAGTGTTTCCGTATGATCACTGAAGATTGTCCCTCTCTGTGATCCATCCGGACAGTCTTGCTGCTCTGAGGTGAACAGTGTGACATCAGTAAAAGGGGCGGGAGGGGGATACTTTATCATTGAATTACTCTTGTACCACAACTCTGACAGAATTGAAATAACACTCTCCATGGCCCAGATACTATGATGATTAATTGGAGCTGCTTTTATTATGAATCATTACTATCCCTTTAATACAAGAGAGTTTTGAGCATCTTTCCTATAGAGTGCGCAGGAAAAGAGGGTAAAGTTATGGCAGAGAAACATTACTTCCAGAAACACCCTTTTACTGTGCGACTGCCACCCTCCATGGCATAACCAGAGTACATAGGACAAGTTTCTGCTTAAAGTGGCAGTAACATTTCTTCTGAAAGCCTATATGTTATAGAGCTTTTCCTGCTGAGTAATACTTCCACCAATGTAATTTGTTTAATTCAAAACTTATAATAGTTCTAATTATCAGGAAGTGAATTACTGCATGTTTACTTCCTGATAGTTCTAACTGACAGGAAGTGAATTTACTGTGTTTACTTCCTGATAGTTCTAACTGACAGGAAGTGAATTTACTGTGTTTACTTCCTGATAATTCTAACTGACAGGAAGTGAATTTACTGTGTTTACTTCCTGATAGTTCTAACTGACAGGAAGTGAATTTACTGTGTTTACTTCCTGATAGTTCTAACTGACAGGAAGTGACTCAGCAGTTTCTATCACATTCTGTGGAGAACTGTTTGTCACTGACCTTCCTCTCAAATAGAATGTAAAAGAATAACTAATTGAATTTGACCACCAGAGGGCGATGTTAATGTAAAAAAAACATTTAAACAGTAATAACTCTGGAAATTTAAATCTCTCAGCAGTGGAAGTACCCTTCTTTTACTCAATAGGAAAATCCCTACTGTATATATATATATATATATATATATATATATATATTTCATATCAAAAGGTTACTTCTGCTTCAAACAGGTTAGTAAACAGTCACTTGATAGTTGTAGGACCTAGTCTTCCTAGTACACGCACCCTTCTAAGGCTGATGTACTAAACACAATTGGATTAATTCTGGGGTAAATCAACTACACTTTAGGAGATAAATAAACTGTCCCCCAACATCTATTGACCTAGATAGGACTTTTGAATGCTAGGGACATCTTCAATTCATTACGAAGACCTATTTAGCATTTAGCGTTAAAAGTCCCAATAAAATCAATTGAGCTTTTAATTTGTTGCCTCTGGTGCAGCTGGTTTGCTGTAGAATAAGTCCATTTCTGCTTGGTGCATCAGCCTCTCTATACCGATTTGTACTCTCCACCGCCAGTCGTACTACCATCCAACTGTACCGATTTGGTCGGTGCAGAACCGATTTCTCAGGTGCTGTATTGGTCAAAATCAAAATGGACCATTTTTTTACCTCCTACCATTTATCTCAGGGGAGGTGAGCAATTTGAGGTCCTTCAGATGCTGCCAAGACTACAACTCCCATCATCCCTTAATGGTAGTTGTAGTCTAGCAGCATCTGGAAGATTGAAAATTGTCTAATCCCAATCTTTCGGCCCCTTGCTTCTCATGCTTGTTTTCCCTTCCTTGGCATGGTCAATGTCCAGCTGGCCACCTTATGCCAATTAGAAGATGTGTCTGCAAACTAATCAGATGATCCAATGTGGTGGAGATCTTGTCACGGTAATCAGGCAAAGAAGGACAGACAAAAGTAATAACATTTAACCACCTTTATTGATAATACACAGTAATAATAATACTGCCCACACAACCCCAGACCACTGGACGTTAGTCCCCAGGCTACTACCCAGAACTGCACACTGTGCTGAGCACTGCACTATACCGGAGGATACTGGAAACGGGTTAGGGTTCAGCACCGGTAGAACCATACGATAGCCAAGTCTCTATCCTGGGAATAGCTAACAGGTGGCAACAGGGAGCGAGAGCAAGCCAGAGTCATGGGACAGAGATACGAATGGTCAGGCAAGCTGGGTAATGCACGGAGCGAGTAGCCAGCCAGAGCCACAGGTCAGAACTGATGTGGGTAGTCAGAAAAGCCAGGGTCTACAAGGAACAAGTCAGTCAGCCAGAGCCACAGGACAGAACCGAAGTGGGTAGTCAGACAAGCCGGGGTCGTACATGGAGCTAGTAGTCAGACAGAGCCACAGGATAGAACCGATGTGGGTAGTCAGACAAGCCGGGTACATACACGGAGTGAGTTAGTCAGCCAGAGTCACAGGTCAGAACCGATGTGGGTAGTCAGACAAGCCGGGGTTGTACATGGAGCGAGCGAGTAGTCAGCCAGAGCCACAGGTCAGAACCAATGTGGGTAGTCAGATAAGCCGGGGTCATACACAGAGCAGATTCTGAGGTCAGGCACGGGTCACAATGAGAACGCAAGAGCTACTAGCAGAAACACCACATAAGGGCAATGACTCCTAGACCCAGGGAAGTTTATAAAGGAGCAGAAGGAGGCAGGAACCAATTAGGCAAATCAGTAGCAACCCATAAACAAGCACACGTAACAGCGCCCGCTCCAGTGGACATCAGTAAGCGGAACTAGCCAGCCTCCATGTCGGCTAACAGCAAAAGGAAGCACAGGATCGCTAGGCCTCCTAAGGATACTGTGATAGATCGGGGTCACTGACTGAGTGCGTCTACATCTGCGGCTGTGGATGTAGCACCGAGGGGAAGGTCCCAGTACTGCAACTCAGACAGATATCTGTTTTCTCGTATACTGCACATGTTTCCAGCCTGTGCCCCCCCAGCTGGCTGTTGTTGGACTACAACTGCTCCCTTCATCTTCAGCGAGTCGTTGGATGGAGGTGGATGATTTTAATTGTAGTGCAAAAGTAGCTGGAGAGTCGCAGGATGCTCATCCCTTTGGGTAATTGTATACCATGAATGTCTTTAAGCAATTTTATTTTTGGGATTGGAAGGGAAAATAGATAATCCGCAACTGAAAAATAAATACGTTTCAGACATACACATGTATTCTATGTGAATGTACAGACACACATGCAGACATACACATGTACTGTATACACACACATATGTACTATATATGAACAAACAAGTACACAATATATGTAATGTATACACACACAGACTTACAAACATTCTATATGAACACACACAAACACACACGCAGACATACACATGTACTGTATACACACACACATACACATGTACTGTATACACACACACATACACATGTACTGTATACACACACACATACACATGTACTGTATATGAATACTCTTACACATGTACTGTATACACACACACATACACATGTACTGTATATGAATACTCTTACACATGTACTGTATACACACACACATACGCATGTACTGTATATGAATACTCTTACAAATGTACTGTATATACACACACACATACACATGTACTGTATATGAATACTCTTACAAATGTACTGTATACACACACACATACACACAAACACAGACATATACACCTACACATGTACTGTACACACACACACATACACACAAACACAGACATATACACCTACACATGTACTGTACACACACACACATACACACAAACACAGACATATACACCTACACATGTACTGTACACACACACACACATACACACAAACACAGACATATACACCTACACATGTCTTGTATATAAACACACACATACACAAGTAATCTATATGAGCACAGACATATACACATACACATGTACTGTATACACACAGAGACATATACACATACACATGAAATGTATGCACACAGAGAGACATATACACATACATATGTACTGTATATAAACATGTACACACAAACACAGACATATACACCTACACATGTACTGTACATGAACACACACACACACAGACATATACACACACATATCCTATATAATAATTCGCCAAGTTGTGTGTAACGCCCGACATGCGCAGTAGACACTGCTGCGCGTGCGGCAGTCACACGCAGTAGAGAGTACCCATGCCGCGGCTGATACAGAGCTGGGCTCTCCGAAGGCGCATCCAGCTCTGTATCAGCTGAGGCGCGGGCAGTCTACACTGCGTGTGACTGCCCCGCGACCGGCTGCCAGAGGCTCTGTATCAGCCCAGGCGCGGGAGACCCGCGACCGGCTGCCAGAGGCACTGTGGCCCGTGTAACGGGCTGTTCAACTAGTACATATATAATAAACACACAAAATTACACAAGTACACACACATATCTACAAAACACAAATACACAATTGTTGTTATACATTTTTATTAAGGGTCAGTTATACTCCTTCCCATACACATAATATAAATATATTTTTCTGCTAAAAACCACTCATTCTACACCAGGGAGGAGCAAACTGTGGTTCTCCAGCTGTTGTTGGATTAGAATTCCCATATACACAATATACATGCACATATATATCTCCATGGGCTGGGTAGGACTGGGAGGGGGCAGAACTGTGACTGCACTTTCTCCTACTATGAAATAATGGGGCGGGGGGGGGGGTATGTCCGTTCTACCACCTCTCCCCTCACCCGCTGATTCCTTCACTTTCCTGCCGCACCTCCATCTGTTATCTTGACTCTGCTTCCTGGATGAACTACTTCTCACATCAACTTTACCTCCTCCGTCTTCATGTGTATCACCCCGGGGCGACAAGAGACGCAGAGTAACCGGGTGGGGGAAGGGACAGCATACCTCCCAAGTGTCCCTCTTTTTGAACCAAATCCCTCTGTCCCTCTTTTCCACCCTGATGTCCCTGTGTTTAGGAGATCAGACTGTGTGGTGTGTATGTTAGTGTATTAAATTGCTCCACAGCAATAAAACTCATATATATGTTTGTATATACTTCAGTATCTGTGTATATAAATTAGTCTGTGTGATTAAAACACTTTGGTCTTGTTCTAAATCATTTATTCAGTTACACAAAGAGGTGTCAATAGGTCACAAAATAACCTAAAAATACTTGGTAATGCCCCGCCTACTAGCCACTCCCCCATCTACACCCCCTAAAACACAAGTGTCCCTCTTTGGCCATCTGAAATGTTGGGAGGTATGGGACAGACTCCTATCTCCTTCTGTCTGTGTCACTGTGTCACCCTGCAGGAAGGACAGACTCCTATCTCCTTCTGTCTGTGTCACTGTGTCACCCTGCAGGAAGGACAGACTCATATCTCCTTCTGTCTGTGTCACTGTGTCACCCTGCAGGAGGAGGAACAGACTCATATCTCCTTCTGTCTGTGTCACTGTGTCACCCTGCAGGAGGAGGGACAGACTCATATCTCCTTCTGTCTGTGTCACTGTGTCACCCTGCAGGGGGAGGTACAGACTCATATCTCCTTCTGTCTGTGTCACTGTGTCACCCTGCAGGAGGAGGGACAGACTCATATCTCCTTCTGTCTGTGTCACTGTGTCACCCTACAGGAGGAGGGACAAACTCCTATCTCCTTCTGTCTGTGTCACTGTGTCACCCTGCAGGGGGAGGTACAGACTCATATCTCCTTCTGTCTGTGTCACTGTGTCACCCTGCAGGAGGAGGGACAGACTCGTATCTCCTTCTGTCTGTGTCACTGTGTCACCCTGTAGGGGGAGGGACAGACTCCTATCTCCTTCTGTCTGTGTCACTGTGTCACCCTGCAGGAGGAAGGACAGACTCATATCTCCTTCTGTCTGTGTCACTGTGTCACCCTGCAGGAGGAGGGACAGACTCATATCTCCTTCTGTCTGTGTCACTGTGTCACCCTGCAGGGGGAGGGACAGACCCATATCTCCTTCTGTCTGTGTCACTGTGTCACCCTGCAGGAGGAGGGACAGACTCATATCTCCTTCTGTCTGTGTCACTGTGTCACCCTGCAGGAGGAGGGACAGACTCGTATCTCCTTCTGTCTGTGTCACTGTGTCACCCTGCAGGAGGAGGGACAGACTCATATCTCCTTCTGTCTGTGTCACTGTGTCACCCTGCAGGAGGAGGGACAGACTCATTTCTCCTTCTGTCTGTGTCACTGTGTCACCCTGCAGGGGGAGGGACAGACTCCTATCTCCTTCTGTCTGTGTCACTGTGTCACCCTGCAGGGGGAGGAACAGACTCCTATCTCCTTCTGTCTGTGTCACTGTGTCACCCTGCAGGGGGAGGGACAGACTCATATCTCCTTCTGTCTGTGTCACTATGTCACCCTGCAGGAGGAAGGACAGACTGATATCTCCTTCTGTCTGTGTCACTGTGTCACCCTGCAGGGGGAGGGACAGACTCCTATCTCCTTCTGTCTGTGTCACTGTGTCACCCTGCAGGGGGCAGTACAGACTCATATCTCCTTCTGTCTGTGTCACTGTGTCACCCTGCAGGGGGAGGGACAGACTCCTATCTCCTTCTGTCTGTGTCACTATGTCACCCTGCAGGGGGAGGGACAGACTCCTATCTCCTTCTGTCTGTGTCACTGTGTCACCCTGCAGGGGGAGGGACAGACTAATAGCTCCTTCTGTCTGTGTCACTGTGTCACCCTGCTGGAGGAGGGACAGACTGCTATCTGCTTCTGTCTGTGTCACTGTGTCACCCTGCAGGGGGAGGGACAGACTCGTATCTCCTTCTGTCTGTGTCACTGTGTCACCCTGCAGGAGGAGGGACAGACTCATATCTCCTTCTGTCTGTGTCACTATGTCACCCTGCAGGAGGAGGGACAGACTCCTATCTCCTTCTGTCTGTGTCACCCTGCAGGAGGAGGGACAGACTCATATCTCCTTCTGTCTGTGTCACTGTGTCACCCTGCAGGAGGAGGGACAGACTCGTATCTCCTTCTGTCTGTGTCACTGTGTCACCTGCAGGAGGAGGGACAGACTGATATCTCCTTCTGTCTGTGTCACTGTGTCACCCTGCAGGAGGAGGTACAGACTCATATCTCCTTCTGTCTGTGTCACTGTGTCACCCTGCAGGGGGAGGGACAGACTCCTATCTCCTTCTGTCTGTGTCACTATGTCACCCTGCAGGGGGAGGGACAGACTCGTATCTCCTTCTGTCTGTGTCACTGTGTCACCCTGCTGGAGGAGGGACAGACTGCTATCTGCTTCTGTCTGTGTCACTGTGTCACCCTGCAGGAGGAGGGACAGACTCCTATCTCCTTCTGTCTGTGTCACTGTGTCACCCTGCAGGAGGAGGGACAGACTCATATCTCCTTCTGTCTGTGTCACTGTGTCACCCTGCAGGAGGAGGGACAGACTCATATCTCCTTCTGTCTGTGTCACTGTGTCACCCTGCAGGAGGAGGGACAGACTCATATCTCCTTCTGTCTGTGTCACTGTGTCACCCTGCAGGAGGAGGGACAGACTCATATCTCCTTCTGTCTGTGTCACTATGTCACCCTGCAGGGGGAGGGACAGACTCATATCTCCTTCTGTCTGTGTCACTATGTCACCCTGCAGGAGGAGGGACAGACTCATATCTCCTTCTGTCTGTGTCACTGTGTCACCCTGCAGGAGGAGGGGCAGACTCATATCTACTTCTGTCTGTGTCACTGTGTCACCCTGCAGGAGGAGGGACAGACTCATATCTCCTTCTGTCTGTGTCACTGTGTCACCCTGCAGGAGGAGGGACAGACTCATATCTCCTTCTGTCTGTGTCACTGTGTCACCCTGCAGGAGGAGGGACAGACTCATATCTCCTTCTGTCTGTGTCACTGTGTCACCCTGCAGGGGGAGGGACAGACTCCTATCTCCTTCTGTCTGTGTCACTGTGTCACCCTGCAGGAGGAGGGACAGACTTCTATCCCTTCTGTCTGTGTCACTGTGTCACCCTGCAGGAGGAGGGACAGACTCATATCTCCTTCTGTCTGTGTCACTATGTCACCCTGCAGGGGGAGGGACAGACTCATATCTCCTTCTGTCTGTGTCACCCTGCAGGAGGAGGGACAGACTCATATCTCCTTCTGTCTGTGTCACTGTGTCACCCTGTAGGGGGAGGGACAGACTCATATCTCCTTCTGTCTGTGTCACTGTGTCACCCTGCAGGAGGAGGTATAGACTCCTATCTCCTTCTGTCTGTGTCACTGTGTCACCCTGCAGGAGGAGGGACAGACTCATATCTCCTTCTGTCTGTGTCACTGTGTCACCCTGCAGGAGGAGGGACTGACTCCTATCTCCTTCTGTCTGTGTCACTGTGTCACCCTGCAGGAGGAGGGACAGACTCATATCTCCTTCTGTCTGTCACTGTGTCACCCTGCAGGGGGAGGGACAGACTCATATCTCCTTCTGTCTGTGTCACTGTGTCACCCTGCAGGGGGAGGGACAGACTAATAGCTCCTTCTGTCTGTGTCACTGTGTCACCCTGCAGGGGGAGGGACAGACTCCTATCTCCTTCTGTCTGTGTCACTGTGTCACCCTGCAGGGAGAGGGACAAACTCATATCTCCTTCTGTCTGTGTCACTGTGTCACCCTGCAGGAGGAGGGACAGACTCATATCTCCTTCTGTCTGTGTCACTGTGTCACCCTGCAGCGGGAGGGACAGACTCATATCTCCTTCTGTCTGTGTCATTGTGTCACCCTGCAGGAGGAGGGACAGACTCATATCTCCTTCTGTCTGTGTCACTGTGTCACCCTGCAGGAGGAGGGACAGACTCCTATCTCCTTCTGTCTGTGTCACTGTGTCACCTGCAGGGGGAGGGACAGACTCATATCTCCTTATGTCTGTGTCACTGTGTCACCCTGCAGGAGGAGGGACAGACTCCTATCTCCTTCTGTCTGTGTCACCCTGCAGGAGGAGGGACAGACTCATATCTCCTTCTGTCTGTGTCACCCTGCAGGAGGAGGGACAGACTCATATCTCCTTCTGTCTGTGTCACTGTGTCACCCTGCAGGGGGAGGGACAGACTCATATCTCCTTATGTCTGTGTCACTGTGTCACCCTGCAGGAGGAGGGACAGACTCCTATCTCCTTCTGTCTGTGTCACCCTGCAGGAGGAGGGACAGACTCATATCTCCTTCTGTCTGTGTCACCCTGCAGGAGGAGGGACAGACTCATATCTCCTTCTGTCTGTGTCACTGTGTCACCCTGCAGGGGGAGGGACAGACTCATATCTCCTTCTGTCTGTGTCACTGTGTCACCCTGCAGGAGGAGGGACAGACTCCTATCGCCTTCTGTCTGTGTCACTGTGTCACCCTGCAGGAGGAGGGACAGACTGATATATCCTTCTGTCTGTGTCACTGTGTCACCCTGCAGGAGGAGGGACAGACTGATATATCCTTCTGTCTGTGTCACTGTGTCACCCTGCAGGAGGAGGGACAGACTCATATCTCCTTCTGTCTGTGTCACTGTGTCACCCTGCAGGAGGAGGGACAGACTCATATCTCCTTCTGTCTGTGTCACTGTGTCACCCTGCAGGAGGAGGGACAGACTCATATCTCCTTCTGTCTGTGTCACTGTGTCACCCTGCAGGAGGAGAGACAGACTCCTATCTCCTTCTGTCTGTGTCACTGTGTCACCCTGCAGGAGGAGGGACAGACTCATATCTCCTTCTGTCTGTGTCACTGTGTCACCCTACAGGAGGAGGGACAGACTTATATCTCCTTCTGTCTGTGTCACTGTGTCACCCTGCAGGAGGAGGGACAGACTCATATCTCCTTCTGTCTGTGTCACTGTGTCACCCTACAGGAGGAGGGACAGACTTGTATCTTTTTCCCCCTTTGTCAGATTTCCCAGTAATTCTGTTTTTTTTCCCTCTGTGTTTTCCTTTTTAGTTGTCACCCCCTCCGGCACTGCCAGCTCGGTCCCCGTCCCCTGTCCCAACTCCACATGATACACGGCCCAGCCGACCAGTCTCAGATGTCTTCAATGAACGTCTCATTCTTGCACGGTCTGTCTTCTGCATGGAAGATGAGAAGGACAATGACAGGTAATGTGTACACAGTGCTCTCAACCTGCTCTCAATAATCCTCATACAAAGTGCACACAGCACTCTCATATAGACTGCAACCAGCGCTCTTTACACACAGACTGATCTAGTCTCTATTACACACACACAGACTGATCTAGTCTCTATTACACACACAGACTGATCTAGTCTCTATTACACACACACAGACTGATCTAGTCTCTATTACACACACAGACTGATCTAGTCTCTATTACACACACACAGACTGATCTAGTCTCTATTACACACACACAGACTGATCTAGTCTCTATTACACACACAGACTGATCTAGTCTCTATTACACACACACAGACTGATCTAGTCTCTATTACACACACACACACACTGATCTAGTCTCTATTACACACACACACACACTGATCTAGTATCTGTTACACACACAGACTGATCTAGTCTCTATTACACACACAGACTGATCTAGTCTTTATTACACACAGACTGATCTAGTCTCTATTACACACACAGACTGATCTAGTCTCTATTACACACACACTGATCTAGTATCTGTTACACACACACAGACTGATCTAGTCTCTATTACACACACAGACTGATCTAGTCTCTATTACACACACACAGACTGATCTAGTCTTTATTACACACACAGACTGATCTAGTCTCTATTACACACACAGACTTATCTAGTTTCTGTGACACACACACAGACTGATCTAGTCTTTATTACACACAGACTGATCTAGTCTCTATTACACACAGACTGATCTAGTCTCTATTACACACAGACTGATCTAGTCTTTATTACACACACACAGACTGATCTAGTCTTTATTACACACACAGACTTATCTAGTTTCTGTGACACACACACAGAATGATCTAGTCTCTATTACACACAGACTGATCTAGTCTCTATTACACACAGAATGATCTAGTCTCTATTACACACAGACTGATCTAGTCTCTATTACACACAGAATGATCTAGTCTCTATTACACACAGAATGATCTAGTCTCTATTACACACAGACTGATCTAGTCTCTATTACACACAGACTGATCTAGTCTCTATTACACACAGACTGATCTAGTCTCTGTTACACACACAGACTGATCTAGTGCCTATCTCACACACACACACACACACACAAACTGATCTAGACTTTGTTACACACACAGACAACATTCAGTTAGGTTGAATAAAGACACAAGTTTATCAAGTTTAACATTTGCCTCATACCCCTGGGACATGAGCACTGTGTAGCTTTCCTGCTACCAAATTAGTTAGTCTTTATCAAACCTTCCTGATCTGCCTACTAATACGCAGTATAACTCTGTATGTTCTCTTTGGAAAGAAATGTATCTAATCTATCCATTGTATCCACCATATGCACCTCCTTGGGCAATGAATTCCACAAGTTTCTGTTACACACACAGACTAATCTAGTCTCTGTTATACACACGGACTTATCTAGTCTCTGTTATACACACGGACTTATCTAGTCTCTGTTATACACACGGACTTATCTAGTCTCTGTTATACACACAGACTGATATAGTCCCTATTACACACAGACTTATCTAGTGCCTATTACACACACACACACAGACTTATCTAATCTCTATCTCACACACACAAGGACTGAGCTATTACATACAGACTTATCTAGTCTCTATAACACACACACAAGGACTGATCTATTACACACAGACTTATCTAGTCTCTATAACACACACACAAGGACTGATCTATTACACACAGACTTATCTAGTCTCTATAACACACACACAAGGACTGATCTATTACACACAGACTTATCTAGTCTCTATAACACACACACACACACACAAGGACTAAGCTATTACACACAGACTTATCTAGTCTCTATCTCACACACACAAGGACTGATCTATTACACACAGACTGATCTAGTCTCTATCTCACACACACAAGGACTGATCTATTACACACAGGCTTATCTAGTCTCTATCTCACACACACAAGGACTGATCTATTACACACAGACTGATCTAGTCTCTATCTCACACACACAAGGACCGATCTATTACACACAGGCTTATCTACTCTCTATCTCACACACACAAGGACCGATCTATTACACACAGACTGATCTAGTCTCTATCTCACACACACATGGACCGATCTATTACACACAGGCTTATCTAGTCTCTATCTCACACACACAAGGACCGATCTATTACACACAGGCTTATCTAGTATCTATCTCACACACACAAGGACCGATCTATTACACACAAACTGATCTAGTCTCTATCTCACACACGCAAGGACCGATCTATTACACACAGACTTATCTAGTCTCTATCTCACACACACAAGGACCGATCTATTACACACAGACTTATCTAGTCTCTATCTCACACACACAAGGACTGATCTATTACACACAGACTTATCTAGTCTCTATAACACACACGCAAGGACTGATCTATTACACACAGACTTATCTAGTCTCTATAACACACACACACAAGGACTAAGCTAGTACACACAGACTTATCTAGTCTCCATCTCACACACGCAAGGACTGATCTATTACACACAGACTGATCTAGTCTCTATCTCACACACACAAGGACTGATCTATTACACACAGGCTTATCTAGTCTCTATCTCACACACACAAGGACTGATCTATTACACACAGACTGATCTAGTCTCTATCTCACACACACAAGGACCGATCTATTACACACAGACTGATCTAGTCTCTATCTCACACACACATGGACCGATCTATTACACACAGACTTATCTAGTCTCTATCTCACACACGCAAGGACTGATCTATTACACACAGACTTATCTAGTCTCTATCTCACACACACAAGGATTGATCTATTACACACAGACTTATCTAGTCTCTATCTCACACACTCAAGGACTGATCTATTACACACAGACTTATCTAGTCTCTATCTCACACACACAAGGACCGATCTATTACACACAGACTTATCTAGTCTCTATCTCACACACACAAGGACTGATCTATTACACACAGACTGATCTAGTCTCTATCTCACACACACAAGGACCGATCTATTACACACAGACTGATCTAGTCTCTATCTCACACACACATGGACCGATCTATTACACACAGACTTATCTAGTCTCTATCTCACACACGCAAGGACTGATCTATTACACACAGACTTATCTAGTCTCTATCTCACACACACAAGGATTGATCTATTACACACAGACTTATCTAGTCTCTATCTCACACACTCAAGGACTGATCTATTACACACAGACTTATCTAGTCTCTATCTCACACACACAAGGACTGATCTATTACACACAGACTTATCTAGTCTCTATCTCACACACACAAGGACTGATCTATTACACACAGGCTTATCTAGTCTCTATCTCACACACACAAGGACTGATCTATTACACACAGACTGATCTAGTCTCTATCTCACACACACAAGGACCGATCTATTACACACAGACTGATCTAGTCTCTATCTCACACACACATGGACCGATCTATTACACACAGACTTATCTAGTCTCTATCTCACACACGCAAGGACTGATCTATTACACACAGACTGATCTAGTCTCTATCTCACACACGCAAGGACCGATCTATTACACACAGACTGATCTAGTCTCTATCTCACACACGCAAGGACTGATCTATTACACACAGACTTATCTAGTCTCTATCTCACACACACAAGGACTGATCTATTACACACAGGCTTATCTAGTCTCTATCTCACACACGCAAGGACTGATCTATTACACACAGACTTATCTAGTCTCTATCTCCACACACAAGGACCGATCTATTACACACAGACTTATCTAGTCTCTATCTCCACACACAAGGACCGATCTATTACACACAGACTGATCTAGTCTCTATCTCACACACGCAAGGACTGATCTATTACATACAGACTTATCTAGTCTCTATCTCACACACACAAGGACTGATCTATTACACACAGACTTATCTAGTCTCTATCTCACACACACAAGGACCGATCTATTACACACAGACTTATCTAGTCTCTATCTCACACACACAAGGACTGATCTATTACACACAGACTTATCTAGTCTCTATCTCCACACACAAGGACCGATCTATTACACACAGACTGATCTAGTCTCTATCTCACACACACAAGGACTGATCTATTACACACAGACTTATCTAGTCTCTATCTCACACACACAAGGACTGATCTATTACACACAGACTGATCTAGTCTCTATCTCACACACACAAGGACTGATCTATTACACACAGACTTATCTAGTCTCTATCTCACACACACAAGGACTGATCTATTACACACAGACTGATCTAGTCTCTATCTCACACACACAAGGACTGATCTATTACACACAGACTTATCTAGTCTCTATCTCACACACGCAAGGACTGATCTATTACACACAGCCCATTCCTCTCTATGCTGCTGTATGTGGGGCAGGAATTTCACACATAGACACAGAACTGTGAGATAAATATGGATCAGCTTCTCTCCTGAGTCTTACACACACTCAGAAGGGAACAATTCTGGGGAAACAACTGCTACAAAATGGAGAAAGAAATACTCCACATCCTATATCATAATTCGCTAGGATGTTTGTCAGAAGCCGTCGTGCAATACAGACGGCTACGCACGGTGCAGTCATGCTCAGTAGAGACTGCCCACGCCGAGGATGATACGCGGGAGCCCCGAATTCAGACCGGAATACGCTCTGCACACCTTCCTGGGATCGGTTGGTCCCAGGACGGTGTGCAGAGAGGACCATGGTCTGAATTCGGAGCTCCCGCTCAGTATCAGCCGTAGTGGGTTCGGGCAGTCTCTACTGCGCATGACTGCAGCGCCTCCAGTGTTGGCCCGTGTACACGGGCTTGGAAACTAGTTCCCATATATTTCAGCTGTTTAATTCTAGAGGAGACACAATGCACCGAAGACTCTATAACATTCAAGTGAGATAAACCTCCATTTCATTCAAAGGGGAATTTGGTAATTTTTTTCTCCCAGCCTGGTGCAGTTGGTTTGCTCCAGAATAACTCAATTTTTCATTAGTGAATATGTCTATAAATATGTGTACAAAATAATCCTGAAAAATAATTTCACCTTTTCTTACCCCCCATCTCCCGCATCTTCCCTCCAGTGGATCCAGTACCAGTCTAGTAGCGATTGACAACAAAATAGAACAAGCTATGGTGAGTACCTACCCTTACGTACACCTTACTGCCACCTACTGCACAGCTCTGTTACTGCACCTCTATCCTGCACTATAACCTCCTCTACTACTCCTTACTGCCACCTACTGCAAAGCTCTGTCACTGCACCTATATCCTGCACTATAACACCCTCTTCTACTCCTTACTAAACAGCTCTGTCACTGCACCTCTATCCTGCACTATAACACCCTCTACTGTTCCTTACTGCCACCTACTGCACAGCTCTGTTACTGCACCTCTATCCTGCACTTTAACCTCCTCTACTACTCCTTACTGCCACCTAACACACAGCTCTGTCACTGCACATCTATCCTGCACTATAACACCCATTCCTACTCCTTACTGCCACCTACTGCACAGATATGGCACTACACCTCTATCCTGCACTTCAACACCGTCTACTGCTCCTTACTTCACCTACTGCACAGCTCTGTCATTACACCTTTATCCTGCACTATAACTGCCTCTACTGCTCCTTACTGACACCTACTGCACAGATCTGGCACAACACATCTATCCTGCACTTCAACACCCTCTACTGCTCCTTACTTCACCTAATGCACAGCTCTGTCACTGCACCTCTATCCTGCACTATAACCCCCTCTACTGCTCCTTACTGCCACCTACTGCACAGCTCTGTCACTGCACCTCTATCCTGCACTTCAAACCCGCTACTACTCCTTACTGCCACCTACTGCACACCTCTGTTACTGCACCTCCATCCTGCATTATATCACTAGTATCTACACTAGCCTTGTACTGCCACCTACTGCACATCTCTGTTACTGCACCTCCATCCTGCATTATATCACTAGTATCTACACTAGCCTTCTACTGCCACCTACTGCACACCTCAATCCTGCACTATATCACCAGTATCTACATTAGCCTTGTACTGCCACCTACTGCACATCTCTGTTACTGCACCTCCATCCTGAATTATATCACTAGCATCTACAAAAGCCTTGTACTGCCACCTACTGCACATCTCTGTTACTGCCCCTCCATCCTGCATTATATCACTAGTATATACAATAGCCTTGTACCGCCACCTACTGCACACCTCTGTTACTGCCCCTCCATCCTGCATTATATCACTAGTATCTACACTAGCCTTGTACTGCTACCTACTGCACATCTCTGTTACTACACCTCCATCCTGCATTATATCACTAGTATCTACACTAGCCTTGTACTGCCACCTACTGCACACCTCTGTTACTGCACCTCCATCCTGCTTTACATCACTAGTATCTACAATAGCCTTGTACTGCTACCTACTGCACGTCTCTGTTACTGCACCTCCATCCTGCATTATATCACTAGTATCTACACTAGCCTTGTACTGCCACCTACTGCACACCTCTGTTACTGCACTTCCATCCTGCATTATATCACTAGTATCTACACTAGCCTTGTACTGCCACCTACTGCACATCTCTGTTACTGCCCCTCCATCCTCCATTATATTACTAGTATCTACACTAGCCTTGTACTGCCACCTACTGCACATCTCTGTTACTGCCCCTCCATCCTGCACTATATCACTAGTATCTACACTACCCTTGTACTGCCCCCTACTGCACATCTCTGTTACTGCGCTTCCATCCTGCATTACATCACCAGTATCTACACTAGCCTTGTACTGCCACCTACTGCACATCTCTGTTACTGCACTTCCATCCTGCATTATATCACCAGTATCTACACTAGACTTGTACTGCCACCTACTGCACATCTCTGTTACTGCACTTCCATCCTGCATTATATCACCAGTATCTACACTAGACTTGTACTGCCACCTACTGCACATCTCTGTTACTGCACCTTCATCCTGCATTATATCACTAGTATCTACACTAGCCTTGTACTGCCACCTACTGCACATCTATGTTACTGTCCCTCCATCCTGCTTTACATCACTAGTATCTACACTAGCCTTGTACTGCCACCTACTGCACATCTCTGTTACTGCACCTCCATCCTGAATTATATCACTAGTATCTACACTAGCCTTGTACTGCCACCTACTGCACACCTCTGTTACTGCACTTCCATCCTGCATTATATCACCAGTATCTACACTAGACTTGTACTGCCACCTACTGCACATCTCTGTTACTGCACCTTCATCCTGCATTATATCACTAGTATCTACACTAGCCTTGTACTGCCACCTACTGCACATCTATGTTACTGTCCCTCCATCCTGCTTTACATCACTAGTATCTACACTAGCCTTGTACTGCCACCTACTGCACATCTCTGTTACTGCACCTCCATCCTGCACTATATCACTAGTATATACACTAGCCTTGTACTGCCACCTACTGCACATCTCTGTTACTGCACCTCCATCTTGCATTATATCACTAGTATCTACACTAGCCTTGTACTGCCACCTACTGTACATCTCTGTTACTGCCCCTCCATCCTGCATTATATCACTAGTATCTACACTAGCCTTGTACTGCCACCTACTGTACATCTCTGTTACTGCACCTTCATCCTGCATTATATCACTAGTATCTACACTAGCCTTGTACTGCCACCTACTGCACATCTCTGTTACTGCACCTTCATCCTGCATTATATCACTAGTATCTACATTAGCCTTGTACTGCCCCCTACTGCACATCTCTGTTACTGCATCTCTATCCTGCATTATATCACTAGTATCTACACTAGCCTTGTACTGCCACCTACTGCACATCTCTGTTACTGCATCTCCATCTTGCATTATATCACTAGTATCTACACTAGCCTTGTACTGCCACCTACTGCACATCTCTGTTACTGCACCTCCATCCTGCATTATATCACTAGTATCTACACTAGCCTTGTACTGCCACCTACTGCACGTCTCTGTTACTGCACCTCCATCCTGCATTATATCACTAGTATCTACACTAGCCTTGTACTGCCACCTACTGCACATCTCTGTTACTGCATCTCCATCTTGCATTATATCACTAGTATCTACATTAGCCTTGTACTGCCACCTACTGCACACCTCTGTTACTGCACCTCCATCCTGCTTTACATCACTAGTATCTACACTAGCCTTGTACTGCCCCCTACTGCACATCTCTGTTACTGCACCTCCATCTTGCATTATATCACTAGTATATACACTAGCCTTGTACCGCCACCTACTGCACATCTCTGTTACTGCACCTCCATCCTGCATTATATCACTAGTATCTACACTAGCCTTGTACCGCCACCTACTGCACATCTCTGTTACTGCATCTCCATCTTGCATTATATCACTAGTATCTACATTAGCCTTGTACTGCCCCCTACTGCACATCTCTGTTACTGCACCTCCATCTTGCATTATATCACTAGTATCTACACTAGCCTTGTACTGCCACCTACTGCACATCTCTGTTACTGCACCGCCATCCTGCATTATATCACTAGTATTTACACTAGCTTTGTACTGCCCCCTACTGCACACCTCTGTTACTGCCCCTCCATCCTGCATTATATCACTAGTATCTACATTAGCCTTGTACTGCCACCTACTGCACATCTCTGTTACTGCACCTCCATCCTGCATTATATCACTAGTATCTACAATAGCCTTGTACTGCCACCTACTGCACATCTCTGTTACTGCACCTCCATCCTGCATTATATCACTAGTATCTACACTAGCCTTGTACTGCCACCTACTGCACATCTCTGTTACTGCACCTCCATCCTGCATTATATCACTAGTATCTACACTAGCCTTGTACTGCCACCTACTGCACATCTCTATTACTGCGCCTCCATCCTGCATTATATCACTAGTATCTACACTAGACTTGTACCGCCACCTACTGCAAATTTCTTTTACTGCACGTCCATCCTGCATTACATCTCTAGTATCTACACCTACTGCACATCTCTGTTACTGCTCCTCCATCCGTCTTTATATCACTAGTATCTACATTAGTCTTGTACTGCCACCTACTGCACATCTCTGTTACTGCACCTCCATCTTGCATTATATCACTAGTATCTACACTAGCCTTGTACTGCCACCTACTGCACATCTCTGTTACTGCACCTCCATCTTGCATTATATCACTAGTATATACACTAGCCTTGTACCGCCACCTACTGCACATCTCTGTTACTGCACCTTCATCTTGCATTATATCACTAGTAGCTGCACTAGCCTTGTACTGCCCCCTACTGCACATCTCTGTTACTGCATCTCCATCCTGCACTATATCACCAGTATCTACATTAGCCTTGTACTGCCACCTACTGCACACCTCTGTTACTGCACTTCCATCCTGCATTATATCACCAGTATCTACACTAGCCTTGTACTGCCACCTACTGCACATCTCTATTACTGCGCCTCCATCCTGCATTATATCACTAGTATCTACACTAGACTTGTACTGCCACCTACTGCACATCTCTGTTACTGCATCTCCATCCTGCACTATATCACCAGTATCTACATTAGCCTTGTACTGCCACCTACTGCACATCTCTGTTACTGCATCTCCATCCTGCACTATATCACCAGTATCTACATTAGCCTTGTACTGCCACCTACTGCACATCTCTGTTACTGCACTTCCATCCTGCATTATATCACCAGTATCTACACTAGCCTTGTACTGCCACCTACTGCACATCTCTGTTACTGCACCACCATCCTGAATTATATCACTAGCATCTACAAAAGCCTTGTACTGCCACATACTGCACATCTCTGTTACTGCCCCTCCATCCTGCATTATATCACTAGTATATACAATAGCCTTGTACCGCCACCTACTGCACACCTCTGTTACTGCCCCTCCATCCTGCATTATATCACTAGTATCTACACTAGCCTTGTACTGCTACCTACTGCACATCTCTGTTACTACACCTCCATCCTGCATTATATCACTAGTATCTACACTAGCCTTGTACTGCCACCTACTGTACACCTCTGTTAC
This sequence comes from Rhinophrynus dorsalis, assembly GCA_037306005.1. Classification (NCBI taxonomy): domain Eukaryota; kingdom Metazoa; phylum Chordata; class Amphibia; order Anura; family Rhinophrynidae; genus Rhinophrynus; species Rhinophrynus dorsalis. The sequence goes on along the minus strand of JBBDGT010000456.1, from coordinate 14,834 downwards.
TGCACCTCCATCCTGCTTTACATCACTAGTATCTACAATAGCCTTGTACTGCCACCTACTGCACGTCTCTGTTACTGCACCTCCATCCTGCATTATATCACTAGTATCTACACTAGCCTTGTACTGCCACCTACTGCACACCTCTGTTACTGCACTTCCATCCTGCATTATATCACTAGTATCTACACTAGCCTTGTACTGCCACCTACTGCACATCTCTGTTACTGCCCCTCCATCCTCCATTATACTACTAGTATCTACACTAGCCTTGTACTGCCACCTACTGCACATCTCTGTTACTGCCCCTCCATCCTGCACTATATCACTAGTATCTACACTAGCCTTGTACTGCCACCTACTGCACATCTCTGTTACTGCCCCTCCATCCTCCATTATATTACTAGTATCTACACTAGCCTTGTACTGCCACCTACTGCACATCTCTGTTACTGCCCCTCGATCCTGCACTATATCACTAGTATCTACACTAGCCTTGTACTGCCCCCTACTGCACATCTCTGATACTGCGCTTCCATTCTGCATTACATCACCAGTATCTACACTAGCCTTGTACTGCCACCTACTGCACATCTATGTTACTGTCCCTCCATCCTGCTTTACATCACTAGTATCTACACTAGCCTTGTACTGCCACCTACTGCACATCTCTGTTACTGCACCTCCATCCTGAATTATATCACTAGTATCTACACTAGCCTTGTACTGCCACCTACTGCACACCTCTGTTACTGCACCTCCATCCTGCATTATATCACTAGTATCTACACTAGCCTTGTACTGCCACCTACTGCACACCTCTGTTACTGCACCTCCATCCTGCATTATATCACTAGTATCTACATTAGCCTTGTACTGCCCCCTACTGCACATCTCTGTTACTGCATCTCTATCCTGCATTATATCACTAGTATCTACACTAGCCTTGTACTGCCACCTACTGCACATCTCTGTTACTGCATCTCCATCTTGCATTATATCAATAGTATCTACACTAGCCTTGTACTGCCACCTACTGCACACCTCTGTTACTGCACCTCAATCCTGCATTATATCACTAGTATCTACACTAGCCTTGTACTGCCACCTACTGCACATCTCTGTTACTGCACCTCAATCCTGCATTATATCACTAGTATCTACACTAGCCTTGTACTGCCACCTACTGCACATCTCTGTTACTGCCCTTCCATCCTGCATTATATCACTAGTATCTACACTAGCCTTGTACTGCCACCTACTGCACATCTCTGTTACTGCATCTCCATCTTGCATTATATCACTAGTATCTACACTAGCCTTGTACTGCACCTACTGCACCTCCATCCTGCATTATATCACTAGTATCTACACTAGCCTTGTACTGCCACCTACTGCACATCTCTGTTACTGCCCCTCCATCCTGCATTATATCACTAGTATCTACACTAGCCTTGTACTGCCACCTACTGCACATCTCTGTTACTGCACCTCCATCCTGCATTATATCACTAGTATCTACACTAGCCTTGTACTGCCACCTACTGCACATCTCTGTTACTGCACCTCCATCCTGCATTATATCACTAGTATCTACACTAGCCTTGTACTGCCACCTACTGCACATCTCTGTTACTGCAACTCCATCCTGCACTATATCACTAGTATCTACATTAGCCTTGTACTGCCACCTACTGCACATCTCTGTTACTGCACCTCCATCCTGCATTATATCACTAGTATCTACACTAGCCTTGTACTGCCACCTACTGCACATCTCTGTTACTGCACCTCCATCCTGCATTATATCACTAGTATCTACACTAGCCTTGTACTGCCACCTACTGCACATCTCTGTTACTGCAACTCCATCCTGCACTATATCACTAGTATCTACATTAGCCTTGTACTGCCACCTACTGCACATCTCTGTTACTGCACCTCCATCCTGCATTATATCACTAGTATCTACACTAGCCTTGTACCGCCACCTACTGCACATCTCTGTTACTGCACCTCCATCCTGCATTATATCACTAGTATCTACACTAGCCTTGTACTGCCACCTACTGCACATCTCTGTTACTGCCCCTCCATCCTGCATTATATCACTAGTATCTACAATAGCCTTGTACTGCCACATACTGCACATCTCTGTTACTGCAACTCCATCCTGCACTATATCACTAGTATCTACACTAGCCTTGTACTGCCCCCTACTGCACCTCCATCCTGCATTATATCACTAGTATCTACACTAGCCTTGTACTGCCACCTACTGCACATCTCTGTTACTGCCCCTCCATCCTCCATTATACTACTAGTATCTACACTAGCCTTGTACTGCCACCTACTGCACATCTCTGTTACTGCACCTTCATCCTGCATTATATCACTAGTATATACACTAGCCTTGTACCGCCACCTACTGCACATCTCTGTTACTGCACCTTCATCTTGCATTATATCACTAGTAGCTGCACTAGCCTTGTACTGCCATCTACTGCACATCTCTGTTACTGCCCCTCCATCCTGCATTATATCACTAGTATCTACACTAGACTTGTACTGCCCCCTACTGCACACCTCTGTTACTGCACACCTCCATCCTGCACTATATCACCAGTATCTACATTAGCCTTGTACTGCCACCTACTGCACATCTCTGTTACTGCATCTCCATCCTGCACTATATCACCAGTATCTACATTAGCCTTGTACTGCCACCTACTGCACACCTCTGTTACTGCACTTCCATCCTGCATTATATCACCAGTATCTACACTAGCCTTGTACTTCCCCCTACTGCACATCTCTGTTACTGCACCTTCATCCTGCATTATATCACCAGTATCTACACTAGCCTTGTACTGCCACCTACTGAACATCTCTATTACTGCGCCTCCATCCTGCATTATATCACTAGTATCTACACTAGACTTGTACTGCCACCTACTGCACATCTCTGTTACTGCATCTCCATCCTGCTCTATATCACCAGTATCTACATTAGCCTTGTACTGCCACCTACTGCACATCTCTGTTACTGCATCTCCATCCTGCACTATATCACCAGTATCTACATTAGCCTTGTACTGCCACCTACTGCACACCTCTGTTACTGCACTTCCATCCTGCATTATATCACCAGTATCTACACTAGCCTTGTACTGCCACCTACTGCACATCTCTATTACTGCGCCTCCATCCTGCATTATATCACTAGTATCTACACTAGACTTGTACCGCCACCTACTGCAAATTTCTTTTACTGCACGTCCATCCTGCATTACATCTCTAGTATCTACACCTACTGCACATCTCTGTTACTGCTCCTCCATCCGTCTTTATATCACTAGTATCTACATTAGTCTTGTACTGCCACCTACTGCAGATCTCTGTTACTGCACCGCCATCCTGCATTATATCACTAGTATCTACACTAGCCTTGTACTGCCACCTACTGCACACCTCTGTTACTGCACTTCCATCCTGCATTATATCACTAGTATCTACACTAGCCTTGTACTGCCACCTACTGCACATCTCTGTTACTGCCCCTCCGTCCTGCATTATATTACTAGTATGTACACTAGCCTTGTACTGCCACCTACTGCACATCTCTGTTACTGCACCTTCATCCTGCATTATATCACTAGTATCTACACTAGACTTGTACTGCCACCTACTGCACATCTGTTACTGCATCTCTATCCTGCATTATATCACTAGTATCTACATTAGCCTTGTACTGCCCCCTACTGCACACCTCTGTTACTGCAACTCCATCCTGCTTTATATCAGTAGTATATACACTAGCTTTGTACTGCCACCTACGGCACATCTCTGTTACTGCACCTCCATCCTGCATTATATCACTAGTATCTACATTAGCCTTGTACTGCCACCTACTGCACATCTCTGTTACTGCACCTCCATCCTGCTTTATATCAGTAGTATATACACTAGCTTTGTACTGTCACCTACGGCACATCTCTGTTACTGCACCTCCATCCTGCATTATATCACTAGTATCTACATTAGCCTTGTACTGCCACCTACTGCACATCTCTGTTACTGCACCTCCATCCTGCATTATATCACTAGTATCTACACTAGCCTTGTACTGCCACCTACTGCACATCTCTGTTACTGCACCTCCATCCTGCATTATATCACTAGTATCTACACTAGCCTTGTACTGCCACCTACTGCACATCTCTGTTACTGCACCTCCATCCTGCATTATATCACTAGTATCTACACTAGCCTTGTACTGCCACCTACTGCACATCTCTGTTACTGCACCTCCATCCTGCATTATATCACTAGTATCTACACTAGCCTTGTACTGCCCCCTACTGCACACCTCTGTTACTGCCCCTCCACCCTGCATTATATCACTAGTATCTACACTAGCCTTGTACTGCCCCCTACTGCACATCTCTGTTACTGCGCCTCCACCCTGCATTATATCACTAGTATGTACACTAGCCTTGTACTGCTACCTACTGCACATCTCTGTTACTGCCCCTCCATCCTGCATTATATCACTAGTATGTACACTAGCCTTGTACTGCCACCTACTGTACATCTCTGTTACTGCACCTTCATCCTGCACTATAAAATCCCCCTTCTACTCCTTACTGCCACCTAGTGCACAGCTCAGTTACTGCAGCTCCATGTAATGAGTGCCCTGAAACTAATGTGCTATGATGAACTTGAGCAATTCTGGTGCAAACCATTGGCACCACAGGGACATGTAACTAAAACTTCCACTTGAATGTCAGAGAGGTCCCCTAATCGCACCGCTGCAGACCCCTCTAGGGTTCAATATGTTCCATTTAGATCAATGGGAATGGTAATGTGTACTGTGTGGTGATTTGCCCAAAAATTGCTCCTGTCCTTCTGCCTCTTTCTGTTGCTCGTGGACATGATTGTTTTCCTCCTTGTCTCTCTTTATTATGATGTCCTCTCCTTTCACACTGTCTCCTGTCATTACACACTCTCTCTCCTTTCATTACACACTCTCTCTCCTGTCATTACACACTCTATCTCATGTCATTACACACTCTCTCCTGTCATTACACACTCTCTCTCATGTCATTACACTCTCTCCTGTCATTACACACTCTCTCCTGTCATTACACTCTCTCTCCTGTCATTACACTCTCTCCTGTCATTACACTCTCTCTCCTGTCATTACACTCTCTCTCCTGTCATTACACTCTCTCCTGTCAAAACACACTCTCTCTCCTGTCATTACACTCTCTCCTGTCATTACACTCTCTCTCCTGTCATTACACTCTCTCCTGTCATTACACACTCTCTCTCCTGTCATTACACACTCTCTCCTGTCATTACACACTCTCTCTCCTGTCATTACACTCTCTCCTGTCATTACACTCTCTCTCCTGTCATTACACTCTTTCTCCTGTCATTACACTGTCTCTCCTGTCATTACACACTCTCTCCTGTCATTACACTCTCTCTCCTGTCATTACACTCTCTCATGTCATTACACACTCTCTCCTGTCATTACACTCTCTCTCTCCTGTCATTACACTCTCTCTCCTGTCATTACACTCTCTCATGTCATTACACACTCTCTCCTGTCATTACACTCTCTCTCCTGTCATTACACTCTCTCTCTCCTGTCATTACACACTCTCTCATGTCATTACACACTCTCTCCTGTCATTACACACTCTCTCATGTCATTACACACTCTCTCCTGTCATTACACACTATCCTGTCATTACACACTCTCTCATGTCATTACACACTCTCTCCTGTCATTACACTCTCTCTCCTGTCATTACACTCTCTCCTGTCATTACACACTCTCTCATGTCATTACACACTCTCTCCTGTCATTACACTCTCTCTCATGTCATTACACACTCTCTCTCCTGTCATTACACTCTCTCTCTCATGTCATTACACACTCTCTCCTGTCATTACACACTCTCTCTCCTGTCGTTACACACTCTCTCCTGTCATTACACTCTCTCTCCTGTCATTACACACTCTCTCTCCTGTCATTACACTCTCTCTCCTGTCATTACACTCTCTCCTGTCATTACACTCTCTCATGTCATTACACTCTCTCCTGTCATTACACACTCTCTCTCCTGTCATTACACACTCTCTCCTGTCATTACACTCTCTCTCATGTCATTACACACTCTCTCATGTCATTACACTCTCTCTCTCCTGTCATTACACACTCTCTCTCATGTCATTACACTCTCTCTCTCCTGTCATTACACTCTCTCTCCTGTCATTACACTCTCTCTCCTGTCATTACACTCTCTCCTGTCATTACACACTCTCTCTCTCCTGTCATTACACACTCTCTCTCTCCTGTCATTACACACTCTCTCCTGTCATTACACTCTCTCTCCTGTCATTACACTCTCTCTGCTGTCATTACACACTCTCTCCTGTCATTACACTCTCTCTCCTGTCATTACACACTCTCTCCTGTCATTACACACTCTCTCCTGTCATTACACACTCTCTCTCATGTCATTACTCTCTCTCCTGTCATTACACACTCTCTCCTGTCATTACACTCTCTCTCCTGTCATTACACTCTCTCATGTCATTACACACTCTCTCCTGTCATTACACTCTCTCTCTCCTGTCATTACACACTCTCTCCTGTCATTACACTCTCTCTCCTGTCATTACACTCTCTCTCCTGTCATTACACACTCTCTCCTGTCATTACACTCTCTCTCCTGTCATTACACACTCTCTCCTGTCATTACACTCTCTCTCCTGTCATTACACTCTCTCTCCTGTCATTACACACTCTCTCCTGTCATTACACTCTCTCCTGTCATTACACACTCTCTCATGTCATTACACACTCTCTCCTGTCATTACACTCTCTCTCCTGTCATTACACTCTCTCTCCTGTCATTACACACTCTCTCCTGTCATTACACTCTCTCTCCTGTCATTACACTCTCTCCTGTCATTACACTCTCTATCCTGTCATTACACTCTCTCCTGTCATTACACTCTCTCTCTCCTGTCATTACACTCTCTCTCCTGTCATTACACTCTCTCTCATGTCATTACACTCTCTCTCCTGTCATTACACACTCTCTCTCCTGTCATTACACACTCTCTCCTGTCATTACACACTCTCTCCTGTCATTACACTCTCTCTCTCCTGTCATTACACTCTCTCTCCTGTCATTACACACTCTCTCCTGTCATTACACACTCTCTCCTGTCATTACACTCTCTCTCATGTCATTACACTCTCTCTCCTGTCATTACACACTCTCTCCTGTCATTACACACTCTCTCCTGTCATTACACTCTCTCTCTCCTGTCATTACACTCTCTCTCCTGTCATTACACTCTCTCTCTCATGTCATTACACACTCTCTCCTGTCATTACACTCTCTCTCCTGTCATTACACACTCTCTCCTGTCATTACACTCTCTCCTGTCATTACACTCTCTCCTGTCATTACACACTCTCTCCTGTCATTACACTCTCTCTCTGTCATTACACTCTCTCTCTCCTGTCATTACACTCTCTCCTGTCATTACACACTCTCTCCTGTCATTACACTCTCTCTCCTGTCATTACACTCTCTCTCCTGTCATTACACTCTCTCTCCTGTCATTACACACTCTCTCCTGTCATTACACTCTCTCTCCTGTCATTACACTCTCTCTCTGTCATTACACTCTCTCTCCTGTCATTACACACTCTCTCTCCTGTCATTACACTCTCTCTCCTGTCATTACACACTCTCTCCTGTCATTACACTCTCTCCTGTCATTACACTCTCTCTCCTGTCATTACACTCTCTCTCCTGTCATTACACACTCCTCTCCTGTCATTACACTCTCTCTCCTGTCATTACACTCTCTCTCCTGTCATTACACTCTCTCTCCTGTCATTACACACTCTCTCCTGTCATTACACACTCTCTCTCCTGTCATTACACTCTCTCTCTCTGTCATTACACTCTCTCTCCTGTCATTACACACTCTCTCTCCTGTCATTACACACTCTCTCCTGTCATTACACTCTCTCTCTCCTGTCATTACACTCTCTCTCCTGTCATTACACACTCTCTCTCCTGTCATTACACTCTCTCTCCTGTCATTACACTCTCTCTCCTGTCATTACACTCTCTCTCCTGTCATTACACTCTCTCTCCTGTCATTACACTCTCTCTCCTGTCATTACTCTCTCTCTCTCTGTCATTACACTCTCTCTCCTGTCATTACACTCTCTCTCCTGTCATTATACTCTCTCTCTCCTGTCATTACACTCTCTCTCTCATGTCATTACACTCTCTCTCCTGTCATTACACACTCTCTCTCCTGTCATTACACTCTCTCTCCTGTCATTACACTCTCTCTCCTGTCATTACACTCTCTCTCCTGTCATTATACTCTCTCTCTCCTGTCATTACACTCTCTCTCCTGTCATTACACACTCTCTCTCCTGTCATTACACACTCTCTCTCCTGTCATTACACACTCTCTCTCATGTCATTACACTCTCTCTCCTGTCATTACACACTCTCTCTCCTGTCATTACACTCTCTCTCCTGTCATTACACTCTCTCCTGTCATTACACTCTCTCTCCTGTCATTACACTCTCTCCTGTCATTACACTCTCTCTCCTGTCATTACACTCTCTCTCCTGTCATTACACACTCTCTCCTGTCATTACACTCTCTCTCCTGTCATTATACTCTCTCTCTCATGTCATTACACTCTCTCCTGTCATTACACACTCTCTCATGTCATTACACACTCTCTCCTGTCATTACACTCTCTCTCCTGTCATTACACTCTCTCTCCTGTCATTACACTCTCTCTCTCCTGTCATTACACTCTCTCCTGTCATTACACTCTCTCTCTCCTGTCATTACACTCTCTCTCCTGTCATTACACTCTCTCTCTGTCATTACACTCTCTCTCCTGTCATTACACACTCTCTCCTGTCATTACACTCTCTCCTGTCATTACACTCTCTCTCCTGTCATTACACTATCTCCTGTCATTACACACTCTCTCCTGTCATTACACTCTCTCCTGTCATTACACTCTCTCCTGTCATTACACACACTCTCTCCTGTCATTACACTCTCTCTCTCCTGTCATTACACTCTCTCTCTCCTGTCATTACACACTCTCTCCTGTCATTACACTCTCTCTCCTGTCATTACACTCTCTCCTGTCATTACACTCTCTCTCCTGTCATTACACTCTCTCTCCTGTCATTACACTCTCTCTCCTGTCATTACACTCTCTCCTGTCATTACACTCTCTCTCCTGTCATTACACTCTCTCTCTCCTGTCATTACACACTCTCTCTCCTGTCATTACACACTCTCTCTCCTTGTCATTACACTCTCTCTCCTGTCATTACACACTCTCTCTCCTGTCATTACACACTCTCTCTCCTGTCATTACACACTCTCTCTCCTGTCATTACACTCTCTCTCTCCTGTCATTACACACTCTCTCTCCTGTCATTACACACTCTCTCTCCTGTCATTACACTCTCTCTCGTCATTACACTCTCTCTCTCCTGTCATTACACTCTCTCTCCTGTCATTACACTCTCTCCTGTCATTACACTCTCTCTCCTGTCATTACACTCTCTCTCTCCTGTCATTACACACTCTCTCTCCTGTCATTACACACTCTCTCTCCTGTCATTACACTCTCTCCTCCTGTCATTACACACTCTCTCTCCTGTCATTACACACTCTCTCTCCTGTCATTACACTCTCTCTCGTCATTACACTCTCTCTCTCCTGTCATTACACACTCTCTCTCCTGTCATTACACTCTCTCCTGTCATTACACTCTCTCTCCTGTCATTACACTCTCTCTCTCCTGTCATTACACACTCTCTCTCCTGTCATTACACTCTCTCCTGTCATTACACTCTCTCTCCTGTCATTACACTCTCTCTCTCCTGTCATTACACACTCTCTCTCCTGTCATTACACTCTCTCTCATGTCATTACACTCTCTCTCTCATGTCATTACACTCTCTCTCCTGTCATTACACACTCTCTCTCCTGTCATTACACTCTCTCTCCTGTCATTACACTCTCTCTCCTGTCATTACACACTCTCTCCTGTCATTACACTCTCTCCTGTCATTACACTCTCTCTCTCCTGTCATTACACTCTCTCTTGTCATTACACTCTCTCTCCTGTCATTACACTCTCTCCTGTCATTACACTCTCTCTCTCCTGTCATTACACACTCTCTCTCTCCTGTCATTACACTCTCTCTCATGTCATTACACTCTCTCTGCTGTCATTACACACTCTCTCTCCTGTCATTACACACTCTCTCTCTCCTGTCATTACACTCTCTCTCCTGTCATTACACTCTCTCCTGTCATTACACTCTCTCTCCTGTCATTACACTCTCTCTCTCTGTCATTACACTCTCTCCTGTCATTACACTCTCTCATGTCATTACACTCTCTCTCCTGTCATTACACTCTCTCATGTCATTACACTCTCTCTCCTGTCATTACACTCTCTCTGTCATTACACTCTCTCTCTCATGTCATTACACTCTCTCCTGTCATTACACTCTCTCATGTCATTACACTCTCTCTCCTGTCATTACACTCTCTCCTGTCATTACACTCTCTCCTGTCATTACACTCTCTCTCCTGTCATTACACACTCTCTCTCCTGTCATTACACACTCTCTCTCTCCTGTCATTACACTCTCTCTCATGTCATTACACTCTCTCTCCTGTCATTACACACTCTCTCCTGTCATTACACTCTCTCTCTCCTGTCATTACACTCTCTCTCCTGTCATTACACTCTCTCTCTCCTGTCATTACACTCTCTCCTGTCATTACACACTCTCTCTCCTGTCATTACACTCTCTCTCCTGTCATTACACTCTCTCCTGTCATTACACTCTCTCTCCTGTCATTACACACTCTCTCTCCTGTCATTACACTCTCTCTCTCTGTCATTACACACTCTCTCCTGTCATTACACTCTCTCTCTCCTGTCATTACACTCTCTCTCCTGTCATTACACTCTCTCTCTGTCATTACACTCTCTCTCTCCTGTCATTACACACACTCTCTCCTGTCATTACACACTCTCTCTCTCCTGTCATTACACACTCTCTCTCTCCTGTCATTACACTCTCTCTCCTGTCATTACACACACTCTCTCCTGTCATTTACACACACTCTCTCCTGTCATTACACACTCTCTCTCTCCTGTCATTACACTCTCTTCTCCTGTCATTACACTCTCTCTCTCCTGTCATTACACTCTCTCCTGTCATTACACTCTCTCTCCTGTCATTACACACTCTCTCTCTCCTGTCATTACACACTCTCTCCTGTCATTACACACTCTCTCTCCTGTCATTACACTCTCTCATGTCATTACACTCTCTCTCCTGTCATTACTCACTCTCTCCTGTCATTACACACTCTCTCATGTCATTACACACACTCTCTCCTGTCATTACACACTCTCTCTCTCCTGTCATTACACACACTCTCTCCTGTCATTACACACTCTCTCCTGTCATTACACTCTCTCATGTCATTACACTCTCTCTCCTGTCATTACACTCTCTCTCCTGTCATTACACTCTCTCTCCTGTCATTACACACTCTCTCCTGTCATTACACTCTCTCTCCTGTCATTACACTCTCTCTCCTGTCATTACACACACTCTCTCCTGTCATTACACACTCTCTCTCTCCTGTCATTACACTCTCTCTCCTGTCATTACACTCTCTCCTGTCATTACACTCTCTCTCTCCTGTCATTACACACTCTTCTCCTGTCATTACACTGTCTCTCCTGGCATTACACACTCTCTCCTGTCATTACACTCTCTCTCCTGTCATTACACTCTCTCATGTCATTACACACTCTCTCCTGTCATTACACTCTCTCTCTCCTGTCATTACACTCTCTCTCCTGTCATTACACTCTCTCATGTCATTACACACTCTCTCCTGTCATTACACTCTCTCTCCTGTCATTACACTCTCTCTCTCCTGTCATTACACACTCTCTCATGTCATTACACACTCTCTCCTGTCATTACACACTCTCTCCTGTCATTACACTCTATCCTGTCATTACACACTCTCTCCTGTCATTACACTCTCTCTCCTGTCATTACACACTCTCTCATGTCATTACACACTCTCTCCTGTCATTACACTCTCTCTCCTGTCATTACACTCTCTCCTGTCATTACACACTCTCTCATGTCATTACACACTCTCTCCTGTCATTACACTCTCTCTCATGTCATTACACTCTCTCTCTCATGTCATTACACACTCTCTCCTGTCATTACACACTCTCTCTCCTGTCGTTACACTCTCTCTCCTGTCATTACACCTCTCTCTCATGTCATTACACACTCTCTCCTGTCATTACACACTCTCTCTCCTGTCGTTACACACTCTCTCCTGTCATTACACTCTCTCTCCTGTCATTACACTCTCTCTCCTGTCATTACACTCTCTCTCCTGTCATTACACTCTCTCCTGTCATTACACTCTCTCATGTCATTACACACTCTCTCCTGTCATTACACACTCTCTCCTGTCATTACACTCTCTCTCCTGTCATTACACTCTCTCTCTCATGTCATTACACACTCTCTCCTGTCATTACACACTCTCTCTCCTGTCATTACACACTCTCTCCTGTCATTACACTCTCTCTCCTGTCATTACACACTCTCTCCTGTCATTACACTCTCTCTCATGTCATTACACACTCTCTCATGTCATTACACCTCTCTCTCCTGTCATTACACACTCTCTCCTGTCATTACACTCTCTCTCCTGTCATTACACTCTCTCTCCTGTCATTACACTCTCTCCTGTCATTACACACTCTCTCTCCTGTCATTACACACTCTCTCTCTCTGTCATTACACACTCTCTCCTGTCATTACACTCTCTCTCCTGTCATTACACTCTCTCTGCTGTCATTACACACTCTCTCCTGTCATTACACTCTCTCTCCTGTCATTACACACTCTCTCCTGTCATTACACACTCTCTCCTGTCATTACACACTCTCTCTCATGTCATTACTCTCTCTCCTGTCATTACACACTCTCTCCTGTCATTACACTCTCTCTCCTGTCATTACACTCTCTCTCTCATGTCATTACACACTCTCTCCTGTCATTACACACTCTCTCTCCTGTCATTACACACTCTCTCCTGTCATTACACTCTCTCTCTCCTGTCATTACACACTCTCTCCTGTCATTACACTCTCTCTCCTGTCATTACACTCTCTCTCCTGTCATTACCACTCTCTCTCATGTCATTACACTCTCTCTCCTGTCATTACACACTCTCTCCTGTCATTACACTCTCTCTCCTGTCATTACACTCTCTCTCCTGTCATTACACACTCTCTCCTGTCATTACACTCTCTCCTGTCATTACACACTCTCTCATGTCATTACACACTCTCTCCTGTCATTACAATCTCTCTCCTGTCATTACACTCTCTCTCCTGTCATTACACACTCTCTCCTGTCATTATACTCTCTCTCCTGTCATTACACTCTCTCCTGTCATTACACTCTCTCTCCTGTCATTACACTCTCTCCTGTCATTACACTCTCTCTCTCTGTCATTACACTCTCTCTCCTGTCATTACACTCTCTCTCATGTCATTACACTCTCTCTCCTGTCATTACACACTCTCTCCTGTCATTACACACTCTCTCCTGTCATTACACACTCTCTCCTGTCATTACACTCTCTCTCTCCTGTCATTACACTCTCTCTCTGTCATTACACACTCTCTCCTGTCATTACACACTCTCTCCTGTCATTACACACTCTCTCCTGTCATTACACTCTCTCTCATGTCATTACACTCTCTCTCTCATGTCATTACACTCTCTCTCCTGTCATTACACACTCTCTCTCCTGTCATTACACACTCTCTCCTGTCATTACACTCTCTCTCATGTCATTACACTCTCTCTCTCCTGTCATTACACTCTCTCTCTCATGTCATTACACTCTCTCTCCTGTCATTACACACTCTCTCTCCTGTCATTACACACTCTCTCCTGTCATTACACTCTCTCCTGTCATTACACTCTCTCCTGTCATTACACACTCTCTCCTGTCATTACACTCTCTCCTGTCATTACACCTCTCTCTCCTGTCATTACACTCTCTCCATGTCATTACACTCTCTCTCTGTCATTACACTCTCTCTCCTGTCATTACACACTCTCTCCTGTCATTACACACTCTCTCCTGTCATTACACCTCTCTCCTGTCATTACACTCTCTCTCTCCTGTCATTACACTCTCTCTCTCATGTCATTACACTCTCTCTCCTGTCATTACACTCTCTCTCCTGTCATTACACACTCTCTCCTGTCATTACACTCTCTCCTGTCATTACACTCTCTCTCCTGTCATTACACTCTCTCTCCTGTCATTACACTCTCTCTCCTGTCATTACACTCTCTCTCCTGTCATTACACACTCTCTCCTGTCATTACACACTCTCTCTCCTGTCATTACACACTCTCTCTCCTGTCATTACACTCTCTCTCCTGTCATTACACACTCTCTCCTGTCATTACACTCTCTCTCTGTCATTACACTCTCTCTCCTGTCATTACACTCTCTCTCCTGTCATTATACTCTCTCTCTCCTGTCATTACACTCTCTCTCTCATGTCATTACACTCTCTCTCCTGTCATTACACACTCTCTCTCCTGTCATTACACACTCTCCTGTCATTACACTCTCTCTCCTGTCATTACACA